>JBBPDI010095110.1:0-11448 GCA_037974545.1 Cucumis variabilis | reverse complement strand
AAGAGTAAAGTAAGAGAGAGGTTATTTTATTTTTTATAAAATAAAAAATAAGTTATAAAATAAAAAAAATTGGTAAAATAAGAAAGAGAGGGAAATTTAGTTTTTAGAAACAAAAAAAAAATTAAAATGAAATTAAAAATTGGGAGGTCATTAATGTTGGTTTGTATAAAATAAAAAAATTAAAAAAGAAATTAAAAATAGAAAAGGTCATTAATGTCGGTTTTTACAAAATTAAAAAAATTATAATAAAATAAAAATATGCAGACCATTAATGTCGGTTTAAAAACGACATTAAACCCAGATCATTAATGTTGGTTTAAAACCTACATTAATGATCTGCCTTTTCAAAAACAACATTAAAGGCAAATTTTCATTTTTTCCACCTAACATCAAAGGGCAAATTTGTTGTAGTGAAACAACAATCATTAGGACATGCATCTATCTTTTGGTAACTCATTCCTAAGGCACCTAGTGTTTTCTTCGCTTCGAATAAGGAACTTGGAATTTTGTTGTTTTCAGGTAAGAGATCGCTTATTATGGACAATAATTTAAAGAAGCTAGTGTTACTTCAACCATACCTGACCTTTAAGTTGTACAATCTCACGAGGGCTGACAACTTGGTGAATTTCTTACATCCTGGGTTTAAGGGTTTCTTTGTGTCATCGAACATATTATCAAAGGTACTAGATTCATTAGAAGATTGTTCGTGGACAGAATGAACCATATTAACTGTATTAAACAAATCATCATTTTCATCTACTGTATTTTCCATTATGCTGGTAAGGTTCTCTGAGTTCAACTCTTCACCATGCCAGAACCATACCTTGTAACTTTTATCAATGCCATGGGTAAACAAATGATACCAAACTGTTGACACATCCTTAAGTAAATGATTCCCACATTTCAAACATGGACATCTAATTGATTTAGAACCTTTGGCATGACTCAAACCAAATTGAATGAAACCTTTACTCTACACTACAACTGCTAAGGATATTTTGGACACAACCCAAGAACTGTATCCCAAACGTCAAAATATCTCTTGTCTATATACTCTATAGAAACAGGTTCATGAATGCAAGCAAGAGATCATGGATGTTACATCATTTTTTAACAAACTCTTGCTTATCTGGCAGGAGATAGATCTATGCAGAGAACTAGTTTGGAGTAGTCCATGTGATAGTGTACAGTATCCTAGAGTTACGGAGATTAACAGGATTTATGATTTTCTTGCTGGTCTTAACTCTAGGTTTGATATAGTTCATGGGCGTATACTAGGCCAGAGACCAATTTCCTTCCTAATGGAGTTCTGTTCTGAAATTGATCTTGAGGAGGATAGCACAAATGCTATAAATAGTTCGACAATTTCGATTATTGACTCTAATGCTTTTAGTGTGAGGTCCTCTACCAGTTGCAGTAAAAAGAACAATGGGAAACCAATTCCTGTATGTGATCATTGTGTAAAGCTCTCCTTACACCATGTGTTGCATGTGTCTAAAATATCTTATAATATGTTGTCAATTAACAAGATTACTCATGATTTAAACTGCAAAGCAACATTCTTACTTGGTTTTGCCTCTGTTCATGACTTGAGCTCGGAGATAATGATTGTCATTGCCCAACATAGTAGGGGACTCTACCTTCTTGATGATGACTCCTCTAGTAACATTTCTAGGACTAGCTTTTTATCTTCTTATTTTACTACGTCTAAACAAGATTTCATGTTATGGCATTTTTGTCTAGGCCACCCTAATTTTCAATATATGAAACATTTGTTTCCACATCTTTGCTCTAAAATTGATGTGTCTACTTTATCTTGTGATGTGTGTATTCAGGCTAAACAACATCAGGTATCTTTTTCTTTCCAACCATACAAACCAACTCATCCTTTCATCCTTGTTCATAGTGATGTTTAGGGTCCTTCCAAGGTCACTACTTCATCTAGAAAATGATGGTTTGTAATGTTTATTGATGATCATACCCGTCTTACCTGGGTCTTTCTCATCTCTTATTAGTCTGAGGTTACCTGTGTCTTTCGAGATTTTTACCACACCATAGAGACACAGTTTAATGCAAAAATTACTATTCTACGAAGTGACAGTTGTCGTAAGTTCCAAAATCATACCCTTAATGAGTTTTTATCCCCCAAAGGGATTGTCCACCAGAGTTCCTATGCCTATACCCCTCTACAAAATGGCAGTCGAACGTAAAAATCATTATCCCTTGAAAGTAGCTCGGTCTCTTATGTTGTCTACTTCCTTACCATCCTATTTTTGGGTGATGCCATTCTTTCTGCAACTCATCTTATTAACAGGATCCGTTCTTGCATATTACATCTCCAGACCCCCTTTGAGTGTCTTAAAAAGTCATATCCTTCTACCCATCTCATTACTGATGTTCCTCTCCGGGTGTTTGGGTGTACAGTCTATGTTTATAACCATGGTCCTAATCCAACTAAGTTTGCTCCTCGAGCTCAGACATGTTTCTTTGTTTGTTATCCTTTGCACCAAAAAGGCTATAAATACTTTCATCCGTCTTCTCGTAAGTACTTTGCCTCCATGGTTGTCACCTTTCTTGAGAATTGTCCTTTCTTTCCCGTTAGCCTACTTCAAAGGGAGAGTGAGAGTAGTAAGAGTGAAGAGTCTAATTTAGTGATTTCCTTAGAGTCTACCAGTCCTATTTTTACTCCCCTACCTAACCCATATCCTCACAACACGGTCCTACCTATGAACCAAGTTCCTTGGAAAACCTACTATAGGAGAAATCTTAGAAAGAAACTTGGGTCTCCTACTACTCAGACAACTCCGATCCAAGATTCTGAACCACTGCAAGATCAAGGTATGATTGATACCACTAATTCACATATTGATATTAAAAGGAGTGAAAGTGATAGGTTTGAGAAAATTATTTTGAGAACATAGGTGAATAGGACAACGTTGCTACTGGAGTCATTTTACATAGAGAAGGCAGTGGTGGTGGAAATGAGGTGACTAAAAAAGTTACAAAGAATAACACTAGGGAGGATCATTTAGAATATATCAATAAGTATTATTTGTCTATTGATCTTCCTATTGCACTGAGGAAGGGTACTAGGTCCTGCATAAAGCACTCTATTGCAAATTTTGTGTCTTATAAGAACCTGTCTAATTTTGTGTCTTGTAATTTCTTCATTTCTAGTTGATCGCTTGAAATTATGTTAGAGATACATCCTTATAAATCATGAACGAATTTTAAAAGATAAGAAAACAACACAAAATTAGATTCTTCAGTATGTGCTTAGTGAAATATAAATATATAAAGTTCCATAACATTTGTAATTCAACTTAGGACAATACAAACCAAGATAACAAATTCACAAAATAAAAGTAGAAAGTCATAAAATCGACAACTTGTCAAACATTATCTTCTAAGAGAGCCCTGCAATACTCCAATTTAAGTTCTGTTGGACGCGACAAGAATCCCTCTATGGCATCCACCCTATGGAATATGATTTGCATAAGCTTTACCCAGTCTTGGCTCCATAGTTCAGGGATATCTTGCAGTTATTTCACGACTTCAACATGCAATTCCACCTCTGTTACACACTTTTCTTTCGGCCAATTTACAATTGCCTTTAATCGATCATTTCTAACTTCCATTACATTACTGATCACATCTATCACTTCATAATGTTGGCCACTCTGTTTTCTCTTACATCCAATTGAATAATTTCTTCCTTCACTTGATTGACCTGCACGTGTTCCTAACATCTCATCTGGTGACATATCCAGTCCTTAGCTATACATCATTGGGATGTCTTAATCATGTGAATCACCAAGGGGAACACCATCATTAAAATTATAATGCACATTAGATCCCATATTAGCAAAGGTATCTGGACTTGCTCATGTTGCCCTATCTTTGTCGAAGACATAGGACAGATCATCATGATATGAAAATGATTTGTGTAGAAGGTCTTTTCCTACAGGATGACTCTGTACAAAAATAATTCAAACAGATTAGTTAATGATTGGGATTATAAAAGTACATAAGATTATACTGTGAAATTAATACCTTAACTCGACAATCTATAGTCGACGATCCTTGGATATTAGTGCCGAGCAACTTCTCTGCCCTCATCCATTGTAATTGGGTCAAGTACCCAGGTCAAAATGGCCCATTATTCGACCTCCATCCACCAGATGAAACCTATTCCACCAAGCACTCAACCAGTTTTGCTTCTTCCTCTTTAGTCCATGTGTGTTTCTGTGCTCTTGAAGAACTTGTCAATCTATCATACATACGTATATAATTTAATAAAGTAAAACAATAGGTGTTAGTATTGAACATAATTAATTGTAAACAATCAAAATTATACATTTAGTAAACATCACAATAAGAACATACATGAAGAGTGTTCCTAGTGCATACATTTCACAACACATTAGGACAAATGATAAAATAATTTCAATCTTTGATAGTAATTAAAAGAGTATTAAGGCACTACTGGTTATGTAACTCCCAATCACTAAACATTATATGAGCCAATTCATCCTTCCATTGTCTCCATTCGTTTGAAGTTTCCATTTAATTAATCTCATCACCTCTAGTTGTAGCTTAGGTTGAATCACCCTCATCCAAATTGTCGATTTTTTCACTGTTAGTCATCTCTTTATTAAAAAGATTGTATAGAAGACAACAAGACATGATAGCTCGACATTGGGTATCAACTGGGTAGTATGACTTTTCTCTTAAAATTGCCCATCGACGACCCTTCAACAACCAAAACGCTTTTTCTATGAAATTTTGTGTCGAAGAATGTTTCATGTTGAAAAATTCTCATGCTATTGTTGGTGCATTACCTTCTCCACGCCACTCTGAAAGATGATATCTTTCTCCTCTATATAGGGCCAAGAAACCCCAGCATTTAGGTACCTAGCATCACATAGACAATAACACCCTGTCCAGAACTCGATTATTTTAAATTCCATCCTATAAGTATAAACATTATGAAGAAATAATATATCTAGCTATTTACCCTTCAAAAATTTTAGTGCATTTTTTCTTGATATTGCATCTCTAAGAATGCAGGAATTAGCTGCTGATCCTTCCTATATAGATAAAACAAACACAAAATCGCATTTTGTATCACAAATTCCTAGTACATTTGTCGCAACTTCACCCTTCCGTGTCATATACCTTGGATGATCAGTTGCTCTGACATTCACCTTAATGTATGTGCCACCTAACGCACAAGATAATTCGACAGTATAATAAAATTACAAGTATTCGTACGCATATGTAGATAGGTCCAACTAACATCCAGACAATTGGTATTTAACTTAAACCATTTCAATCTCGGGTTCGTACACGAGTTTGTTACTGGCTGAAGTTTTTTCAAGAACTCGTTATGTAACCGTAAATTCTCTAACAACATACAAGGTTGAAATGTCTAGAAATAGTCTCAATAGACCGTACAAATTTTCTTTGCATTATTCAATTTTTCACGTCATAAGCTAATATATACAAGAACATGGCAACCATCTCTTCCACATCTATAACTTCTGTTTTGACTAATCCAGCAGTTGTCCTAAGTAAATGGCATAAAATGGCAAAACATGTTCTATCCATTCTTGTACTTTGACGACAAGAAAGATCGGACTCATGGATTAGTAAAAAATATGATAATTGTCTAATACGATATCTAATATCAAATGATGTATGTTCTATCCACTTATGATCATTCAGTAATAATTCAAGTGTCATAAGTAACTCATATTCGAAAGTTGTAAATATTATAAGTATCATAAGTAGTTCTTGTGGATCCATTATGTGGTGGCAACTAATGACCTACACATCAAATATAAATCGAAAGACGACAAACAATAAAAAAATATGTTTATTCTACTTAACCATTTGCTTATAATAATTGCTATGGGAATTTATTGATAAACTTATAAATTTAGTAGTAATATAATATAATTTAGTCAAACTTCCTAAACACCCTATTGTTTGTGTGTTATTCACGATTTTTATACCAAATTATAATAGCCTAAGACTAGGATAGTTTTTGTAATCAAAATAAGTTTATGTGTAGTTGATCTAAAAAATTACATTGCCTGAACCCATGAATTACACTTTTAAAAAGGTCCTGAATGAACTCAATAATGTGTGATAAGAATGTTTTGTAAATGTTTTTAATTAAAAAACTTTTGTAATTAATCATTGTATAAAAAAATAGTTTGTGTGTTATACTTTCAAATGATAATTTTAGTCCAAAAAGTTAATTTTAAATTTATCACAGTCTAATTGTTCAATTTTGGAAGTAAATTAATGAATTGAAAATGTTATTCCCATTTTCAAATCTTTGAATAACACCCCCTAAAATGCATTACAAATTATTAACATTTTTTTCCTAACAACCATATTCGTAATTCATTACTTTTCTTGAAGGATTTTTGCATTTATTATTTGTAACTTATTATTATTAACAAAAACTGTGCACTACTAAATCATGCGTGTTTGAAAATGTTCTCCTAACTTAATTCTACATAGTTGATAAGCCTAAGAAATACTTTAAAATGAAATTGAAAAGTCAAATTTTCTAAAGTGTAGATGGAATAAAGTATTGCATATTAGTAAGTATTTATAAGTGAATGATAAGATAATGATATGAATATATTAAATTAAAAAATAGCAAGTTCACATACAGTGTTCAAAACAATGATCGTTTGTGAAAATATTACTAACTATTACAATATAGTAATATAAATACGATTAAAACATACGAAATAAAAGTTTCAATACAAAAGGAACCCTAGTACCTCAGTTGATAGTAATTTTAAACTCAAGCGACGACCTGAAGAGATGAACAACAAAAATAAATGTAAATGAATCGTAGTTGAATAGAAACAAGAAAAGAAAAGTTTAGATGTCATACCAACAACAAAGACCGAAATTAACCCTTACAATTTCACAAAACCATAAAACCATGAAGGACCAACTAAAGAGCCAACAAGTAAAAAAGTAGGAAAAAAAAGGCTCAGGGGATTGAAATTATTTCTATAAATTGAATTTGAATTTCATGTATGACAAGATGTCTTCAAACATTCAATACAAAGAAAGAAGTAACAAATACCATGGAAAGAAGAATTTTTTTTTTAACATGTATTTACAAGGAAGTGGTGACAAGGGATTCAAAGAAATAACATGGACAACTTCAAAGCTTAATTTGATCTAAGCTAGTGAAAAAAAAATAGGACAGAAATATATTTTCTTTTCTTTTAAAACAAACATTAAAGTGGAAGCAGTAATAAACTCAACAAAAGACAGTAACTGAAAATGTAAATACAATTCAACATACAAGTAAAAAATGTGTTGTAGAAGATGAACTGTACATAGACATCAGTTTAAGCAGCCATGTGAATGAAGAATGGTAAAAATACCAGTGTAAAAAAGTTGTATGTGTAGAAAGAGCAATGATGCAATGAAATAAGAAAAGGGGACAACATATTTATAATAGAGGGATGAGAGTATTTAATGTTGCAATGAAGATTTGAAGCAATAAAGAACCAATAATATCCCAAGGAATAAGGGATATGACCATCTCTATGACAACTCATATTATAAGCAAAGAAGGAATTGACCCATATGACAAGCAGAAATGGCAATCAAAAGTACTACAGGAGACCTAATAGCATAAGTACACAATAGGAGGAGACCTAATAGCATAAATACACTATGAAGATAAGTTTGTGTAAAATATGACCCATAAGTATACAATAGGTTTTTAAATATGGACATAAAGACTGAACATGGATTTTGAGCAAACGAAACAAAGTAACACAGTATTTCTTCATGAGCCTAAACAACATTATAAGAAAATGAAAAAACATATGAGCAAAGGACTAGAAATGAACAAGGATTTAAGCAACAAAGGAAAAAAATTATGAGCAAAGTAGTAACAATTACCACAATAGAAGCATGCCGAAAGGAAACAAAAATATGAGATTATAGAAAGAAAAAGCTTCTCTCAGATTCGACCAAATAATTGTAGCATACTTAGCAAATGAAAAAAAAGTAAGAACAAAGAAAAATAAAGTAAGACAGATATGAGCATAAACAGAAACTTTAAAACTATTTTTTCATTCCTTTCTAAAAAAAATCAAAGAAGACAATGTAGAAAAAATACATTAACAATTAACACACAAGTATGAAAAACAATGGAATAAATATTAGATTTCGACCTCATCATCGGCTATAAGGATTTCAAATCAAACCGACATGAACCTTCATCCCTACCGTGCTTAGACATTTTTTATGCCCCTACCATTCTCTAGCATCTATGTTATTGATACACATGTAGAGCGACAAAGGCAGCAAGTCTAAGTGACAAGGAAGAAATTTTTGCATGTTCACCAAGAATCCTCTTTGAACATGCAAGGTAGGGAGATACGAGTTCGGAAAGGAAGGATTACGTGTGACTTTGGAGTATTGACAGACGGAGAAGATGAAGAGGAAGAAGAAGAAATTTAAAACTGAAAAAATAGGAAAAAAAATAAAGAATAGAGAGAGGAAGATGAAGAGGAATGAAGTATAATTTAAAACTTAAAAAAATAGAACAAAAAGGAAGATAAAGAAGAAGAAGAAGAAATTTAAAACAGAAAAAAGAGCAGAAACAAAGAAACAAAGAATAGAGAGAGGAAGATGAGGAGGAAAATGAATAATTTAAAACTGGAAAAGAAAAGAAAAAAGAAAGAAAGAACAAAGGAAGATGAAGAAGAAAAAGAACAAACTAAAAAAACTTATTTAAAAAAAGAACAGAGAGGAAGATGAAGAGGAACAAATTTAAAAATAAAAAAAAGAACCTAAAGGAAGATGAAGAGCAAAAAGAACAAATTTGAAAACTGAAAAAAAAAAAAGAACTAAGAGGAAGATGAAGAAGAACAAATTTAGAACTAAAAATAAGAAAAAGAAGAAGATGAATATGAAGAAGAAAAAGAACATATTTAAAACTGGAAAAAAAAGTAGATAGGAAGATGAAAAAGAAAAAAACGAATTTCCAACTGAAAAGAAAAGAAAAAAGAAAAAAGGAAGAACAAATAGAGGAAGATTAAAGAAAAGGATTACAGAAGGAGAAAACAAAAAGAAAGAACAGATAGAAGAAGATGAGAGAAAAAGGATTATGGAAGGATTATACTGATTTGAAGGGTATTATGACATGGAATAATTGTGTGAACACATTTTAGGAGATCATGGAAACCCTAATACTATGGTTTCCATAATATGGGCCCCAAACAAGGAGCAGGTTATTGTAACCCACTCCAACCCAAGGTCCAAACAGGCTCGTAGAGATTGACAGACACTTTATCAAAGAGAAATTGGATAGTGGTAGCATCTGCATTATTCCTTACATACCTTCAAGCCAACAAATTGTTAATATTTTCACAAAAGAACTTCTCAGACAAAGCTTTGAGTCATGTGTTAGTAGGTTGGATCTTTTTTACATTTATGGCCCAACTTGAGGGATGATGTTAGAATTAGCAGGCTTGTTGTATGTTGAAAGCTCGAGAGTTTGTTAAGATTTTAATAGTGTCCTAATTATCTTTATTATGGGTTCTATAACCTATAAATAAATGCTCCAAGTACCATTATGAGATAGAGAAAAATAATAAGAAAATAGCATCATGATTTTTCTCCCTGTTTTAAGGTTTCCACGTAAAATAGTTTGTCTTTCTATTTTTCTTCTTTCAATAGTATACATGCATGTGGTTAACTCCATACTGATGGTACAGTTGACAAACCTATTCTTAACTATGGGCCATCACGAAGGGCAAATTATTATACCTTAAAGGAGGAGGGTTAGCTACCCATCGATTGTCCCATCTTCAGACAAAGGAGTAAATACTACCCGTGGCTATGGAGGATTGTCTATAAAAAGCTATGCAAATGTTTCAAGTTTCATGTTATGACTGGTAACTGATAAATGTATTTAAACTTTGGTTTTATACTAAAATGTTTATGAAAACATTCTTTATAAAACTGTCGCTCACTAAGTCTTTCGACTTATCCTTTCAAAAATGTTTTCCCTCTTTCCAGACACAAATTATGGATCTCTGCGAGCTGAGCATACGACAATCAGGCCAACTTAGTTTTTCATAGAAGAATTTTTTTTTTAAATAGTATTGTGTTTGTTCAAATATTCATAACTTCAATATTTATTCAATTTCCATGGTACATTTTATAAAGATTTCTTATAGGCTACACTTCAGATTTCAAAGTATAATTTAAATGTTCATGTCAATAAAAGACATTCACCATTTAAAAGTTTTGGATATGTTCATGTCATGTGTCAGTTGAAGTTATTCTGAAGGAAAACAGCTTCGACTAACATCACACCACACCTTAAAACGAGCAAACAGGTGCCAGAGCGGGGTGTGGCAGGTAAGAAAGGAAAGAGAGATGAGTTCCTTTATTTGAAATAGAGAATACTCTCAATTGCTGAATATGAGAGGAAATTCATGGAATTAGCAAAATACGCCTTAATATTAATCATAGATGAGGGAGAAAGATGCAGACGTCTTGTAAACGACTTGCAGAAGGAGATTAGGACTCCTATTGTGTCGATTCTAATAAGAAGTGATTATGCATAATTGGTGGACGCAGCCCTACGAATGGAAAAGAGTTTGGGCTTAAAAAGATCAAGTTTTGACTTAAGCGAGAAAGGAGAAAATGGAAGTCAAAAGAAAAAGAAAGTTGTAATTTTAATGTTATAAGGCTGTAATTTCAAAAAAACTAAAGTAATTAAAGTATTTCTTTCTCTTTTTATTGTCTTACTATTTAAAATTCAAGGACAAAATTTCTTAAGAGGGAGAGAATTGTAAGACCCGTTTCTAATTTGAGTATAAGAATTTAAAATTTGGTTAAGAGTTTTAAAATTTTACGTTTTAGAATAGAGTAGGCGTTTTGAAATTACACTTGGCATTAAAAAGTAAAATTCGGCTAAGTATTAAGAAGTTGGAGTTTGAATGAATCTGCAGAAAGGATTAAGCAATAAAATCTTTTATGGTTAAGTATAAGTTTTTCGATTTAGAAGTTAATACACGAGAAAATTTTGAGAAAAAAAGAGTTTGCGGTAGGATCTATAAGTCTAAATGCTCTCAAGAAAAAGAGTCTTCGCGTAAGTTAAGAAGTGAAAATTTTTGACTAAGTGTTAGACTAAACGTTTTGGGTGCAAGAAGAACCAAATGTTTCTGTAACGACCCAACTTTTTGAAACTAGACCGTGGTCATTACTTTAATAGGAAATCCCTTCTTTAAACATAAAATTTTATAAAACCATCACAGTCAATAACATCAAAGAAAACTTTTATTCGGGCCCTGTTTAAATCAAACAAAAGTTTAAAAAAATTATAATTTGTAACTCAAAAATCAATAACTCTAGAAAGTAACAAAATGTACTAAATAGTCT
>JBBPDI010095083.1:0-11452 GCA_037974545.1 Cucumis variabilis | reverse complement strand
GATTTAATTAATTATTAACTAATTGATTAATTATTAATTAATTAGTAGATTTGATAATAGAATCTCATGATTCTCTCATACTCCTTTTCCTATTCCAAGAAGGAAAGAGAGTTATAAATATTTGGAAGAAAACAGTTTTCTTTAATGAATTCATCAAGAAAAAAGACAAGACTTTTATCTCTCTGTAAAAAGAAAATAGTTTTCTCTCAAATATCTTCAAACCTTTTTCCATCCCAATTGGTTCCCACAAACCAATCTCATCCCAGAGGATAGGAAGGTTTCCAGCGAGTGGTGTTCCAATTTGGAGATTGATTTGTAGATTTAGATACGTCATCGAAAGTAAGTTCTCGTATCTTATAAATTAAAAGCATGCTTAGTTTTATATTTAGAATTTTGATTCTAAAATTTTGCCAATGTACTGGTATTTTAAGAATCCCAAACTAATTTGAGTAACGATTCTTTAAATTCTTCTGTTGTCATAGGACTATTATCCCTTCAGATGCACCGTGGGTGGGGTACCATTTTACGCGATAGATTGTGATTTTGAATGCACATCATAAAATAGTGGAGTCAGATAGTCTGTGAAAACAGTGCTAGTAGAAGCACCAAGAATAATTTTTATGGTGTATTAGATGAAGTTCTTTCCATTCAATATTCGATGGGATGTCGTGTTTGGATATTCAATTATGGATGATTTGACACGAACAAGAATAAAAACCATAGAACACATGTCGAATTAGGGTACAAATCAATCAACACATCTCGTTTTTTATTTTCTAAGGAACCACTTATTCTCGCAATACAGGCACATCTAATCTTTTACATCAACGACCCAAAAAATAGTGCCAATTGGAAGGTTGTTCAGGTGATCCAAAATAAACGTATATGGGACATGCCTGAAATGGATGATGTTGAGGATCAACAACTATATGTACTCGAAATTATTGTCAAACATCGTGTGGATGATCACATTGAGGATGACATCCTCTGCACACTCGATGTTGATCCTACAATCGTGGAAAGATCGATTGTGCATTCTGTCATTGACAACTTCATAAAAGATGATGACGAACAATTATCTCTTCAAAATGGATCAAGCGATGATGAATAATAATAATGACAAATCACGTATTCACATATATTTCGTTTTTTATTCATACAATTTCAAGTACATATGTTTAATTAATTTTGGTTTATTGTCCTCAGATACTACTATGTCTAATTTCTCTGCCAGTTTGAATGCGAGTGATCATCTTTTTTATTTTAACATTGAGAAGTTTAATAATGTAGGAGGCATGTCATCGGTGGGTGACGAGTTAGGTTAGTCACTATTACATAAACAATTAATTGCATAAGCTTAGAGTTTTGTTTTTGAAATTATTCTGTTTTCGTAGATGACTCTCAAACAGCTCACACTCATAGGAGACAAGAGCACTCGAGGAACCTGGAGTTGGAATGATATGTTGTAAAAAATGGGAAGACCCCATATCGATGCACTAGGGCAGGATAAGTCGATCTCGCCACACATTATTTGATTCAGCTGTACCATCGATGTGGTAATGCGAGATACTTTTCCAATTCGCTGTCTTAGGTGGACTGATGTTACACCTGAGTACATCGAGCTCGTGAAGGGCACTTTCAAGGTATGTTTTTAAATCACCTGTTACATATATGTTAATTACCTATGTATATATATAGAATCATAATCCGTATGTACTTTTCTTTTGTAGCAATTTTTCATGTTGGATTTCACAGATCCGCACTTACTTAGTTAGTTGAGCATCAAATGCTCACCAGCTGGAAGGAGTGCAGGAGGTAGAACCACCGCCATTTTAAGAACTTCCGTGATCCTGAATAGACACTCGTCAACCCACCCCTAGATTAAGGAATCGTGTGCAAGACTGGCATTTCCTATGCGATCACTACCTTACTCGATAATTTTAGGTGATTAAGAACTTTTAATGTTCTTAAACAGTACATTTTTTTTTATGTTTGATTGTTTGCATGTAGAAGCAATCAACGATGAACAGTACTACTTGAAGCAGCCCTACAACCACAGTAGCAACGACAAGTCATTTCTACAACGAGCACACAAGCTCACTGAAAAATGGGATCATTCAATCGACCTTGTGGAGTTATTTAAGGAAACACATGCTCGGGATGGCCAATTCATTTCGTCAGCGAAGCAGATGCTCATCTAAGTTTCTATTATGCTTTTGTCTTATTTTGTACTTACATTTCATTTATATGTTTTACTTAATTAATAAAATTTTAGCATAGAATAAAATGTTGGAACTTCAGTCCCATTCCACCCAAGAGGGTTTTGAACCACTATCTGGAAATGAGATATGCCAGACAATTTTTAGTAGACGATCAGGTTACTAAAAAGATCTTGCTTAAGGCCCCATGCCAAAGTTTTGACACGGTGCTAGCAGTTCTTCATCTACATCCCACGAGCGAGAGATGTACGCCAGGAAGGTTACCGAGCTAAAAACTCATCTTCAGCTAGTATAAGAAGAAAGTCAACAAAGGCACGAGGAAAATGCTCGACAGATGGAAGAAATGAAGAAGATGATTGAAGACCTCACTTAGGCAGCGAAAGGACCTTGATTTCTTCATTTAATGTACGTAATTTTCAACTTTTATGTTGATTCATTTATTATTGGAGTGATATATATTTTGTTGGGATTTTTGTCAAAATAATTAATAAAAATTATTTTTATTTAATAACGTTGATCATTTAAATAGAGGACATTATTTATGTTAAAGATAAAAGACTTTCCTCTTTTATACGAATCTTTAAAAGATTAGATGGTATTGGCCAAACTGGGTTAACAAACTTTGTTAACTCCCCAGACATAGATGTTATTGGCCAAACTGGGTTAACAAAGTTTTTTGTATTATTTGCTCTTTTTGTTTCTTTAGCTATTCTCTTAGTTAATTACTTTCCATATTATTGATCGTCTCACTTATTTTCATATTTAAACTTAATTTTCTATCATTAAAGGTTCAAAGGCATGGGGGGACTGCATCTGCACCTCTTATATTGTTTTTAGGTTTTTGGTTCTTAGTTTAGGTTATTCATGTACTTTTTTGAAATGTAAATGTGTACTTTTTTTTTATATTTGAATTAATTGAAATATATATTCGATTTGATATTTTATTAATTTTATGTTGCCTATTTTTATGTATTAGAATTTTAATAAATTTAAATTGAATTTGATCCTAGTCGTAACAAAAAAAATTAAATAAAAAAGGTTTTCCCGATACACAAAAGGCGTCGAGAATGGCAGACTCTAACGATGCGGCATCGTTACACATTATGTCGACGCCATGTTGGTATTTGATTTAAGCCAACGTACTAGACGACGTCATCAATACCTTATTGTCGACGCGTTGACCAGACGTTGGCAAATCCCTTCTATTGACGCTCTTACCTAACGTTAGTAGAACACTAATGTCCTGTTGACCTTGTCAGTGAATCATTCATCGGCCAAACCCCTATGCGGATGTTGTCTCGTTCAGGCGTCGACATTACCTTTTACGATGCAGCACTCACAACACGCCCATCGACATGAGTTTCTGCATTGGCGTAGAAAATGCCTACACATTTTCAAGTTTTGACGATGAATATCTGCATAGGCAAAACCCTTACTTGTCGTAGTGCCATCACTTGATCGGGTCATACCCAGTTGAGTGATGGGGTGTGACAGGTGTAAAACCAATATAATAGGTTACAATTTGATTTATATAAGATAAAAAAGAAAAAGTTGGGTTTTGTACCTTTTATATGAGGCTTGTGGCAAAGGGTTTTACGTATATATACCTGGAGAAAGGGAGTTAACTATGAAAAAGCTTTCTCCCATGTTGATATATGTTAAAGTCTATTCTCATTCACTTATCCATTGTCTAATTTTATGATTATGAAATTTGCAAACAAATGTGAAGACAACCTTTCTAAATGACAATCTTAAAGAAAGTATCTACATGTGAGTCAACTATAGGGATTTAAAAAACAAGGTAAAAGAACAAAAAAATTTGCAAGCTTAAAAGAAAATTTATTTATATGTTAATTCACTACAATAGTAGACTACAAGACAAACTTGAGAGCAAACATAATAAGCACTCCTTATATTAGAGCTTATTAATAATAATAATAATAAAAAAAAAAACCACAAGTTGTCCAAGTTAATTCATTGTTGTTGTTTGACATAAAAGCACAAACAATAGTGCTAACGCGACTGATTTGTATATGGTGGAAAAAGAAAGTCCATATCTTCCTTTACCAAACATAAAGATTCCGTTTAAAAATGGCCAAAAGCATAAAAGTAACCATATGCTACAAACCACCTCGAGCACTGCACTTCCTGGTCTCTCTAGCCTTATGAAGCTCATGAATAAAGCAATAAGTTGGAGCAACATAATGGTCGTCCGTAGTACAAACATAGGAGACTCATCAAAGGTGAAATGCCCTAAATTTACCTCACAACACGTCTCTTTCTTTGTTACTTCGAACACAATTTCTCTTCCACCTAAAAAATTTAGAACTGCATTCCTTACTCCAAACAACCATGCACATATGGTGTTTACTCTGCCCATTTTTTGGTTATTCCACCAAGCTCTTATTGATTGATATGTTTCTTTGTATTGTAACAATTGTTGAAAGTTGTAAATGATGAACAGGAAAATAGGGATGAAGATTGCTCTCTCTTTCACCTGCATATGCAATAAAAAAAAAAAGATAGTTTTAGTTAAATCTATGTAGGACCTCATGTTGAAAAGATGAACTGACCCCACAATTTTAATAATGAAACATGGGTTACCCTTCTAATTGTTATTTCAACTCATGTTTATTATCTTATCTGATAAAAACATTATTTAACTTCTTCTACTTTTTAACATCTATAGATTAATATATTCCATGTGTATTACGGATTCATGTTACGAAGTGCATGTTTTTACTATGTAATTTGGTACATTCTTGAGTAAAATAACTCTTATACTTTCATTATTTTCCTTGCACATCTTCTCAAATTTTCAAGGCAGTAGCCATAAGAACAAAAGTTCCTCTAAGGTGTAGCAACTTTAGGTTATCTCATCCCATGGAAGTGTTTGGTGAGAGAAATCAACCTAGGAAAATTCTAAGAATTCAAGGAATTGTTTAAATGCACACTAGAGTTGTATTTTTGCAGCATGCTTTTAATTTATTTTGTTGTCATTCTCTATTTTCTTTACCTATTTAATATCTTGTACCTATCAATGTTGAATTAATGAAGAACCCTTAACCTTTAATGTTGAGCTAAATTTTCTAAGGGTTCGGTTGTGTGAATACCCTAGGATTTTATGGCTTGAGAAATGCTTAAGCTCGTACCTTTTTGATCTTTGACTTTTGCATTTCCTTTGTTGAGTTTATGGATAAATATTATTAAGTTCAACTAGCAGATTATTTAACATTCTAGTGGAGTCTTAATGCTAAGAAGGTTAGAATATAAAATGATGTCACAAAGGAATACGGGGCTAAGCTAGGAGTCTGCAATAGGAGGGCAGTTGCCTTCAAAATAAAGGACATTGTAGGATAAAAAATCTAAGCTTGAAATAATCTAAGATCCAACTACTAATGAGAAGATTATGTAATAGCTTGTTAACATTTTTTGTACCGTCACTAAAGTTCTCTGGGAAAAGGCTAAAATTACGTTAAATTGACGCCATAATTATTCTAACATTGCTTCTTTGTGCAAGGATATTTGCAGCATCAATCTGAAAAGCAGAAAAGGGACTATTATTATTATTATTTAAACTTTCTCGATTTTTCGTGCAAATACTATTCACCATCTTGTTCCTCTCTTCACCAAAGAAAAAAAAACCCTAGCCGCTGTTCAAGGATCGCCACCGTTCGTCTTTGCCGTCTGATCGCCACTCTTTGTTCATGTTCAGACCACGTCGCCGACAACCAACAAACACCACTCCATTCACTCGCACGATAAGAGGTGTTCCTATGGGTCACTCACACGATAAGGGGTGTTCGTACGATCTCAATTCCCAGTTCTGCTCCATTGGACACACAACACTATTATTATGTTTCTAACAAGAAGTTAAAAGATCACACCTAGCTAGCGTGACTAGTACTGAGTCAGTTACTGAGTATATTTATATACTCACTCCTTTCTATGTTTAATATTTCAAGCAAAGGTAGAGGATCTAGAAAGCTGGCAAGCGAAAGGAAGGATCCGTGTGACACGTCATATGGGGACTCAGTTTTGCATCCACGTCTATTTATATGTTTTATTCAGTATTTTAAATTTTAGACATTTTATTTAAAAATTTATCTTATTTATTTAACTTTTTTTTTCTTTAAAATTGTTAGTACCCACGAGTCATGTTTTCAAATTATTTTTATTGGATTTGTTGATCATATGTCTTTCAAAGATTTATTTGATATTAATTATATAAAAATTCTATTTTTCCTATTTTCAAGAAAGTGTCTTTTGATATTTATCTTTTGAGTGCTTCACATAATGATTAGTGTGAACTAACTCTGATGGTGTCTGTCCTCTTGAAGAATATTATTTTTTAAAACTCTTTCTTGTCGTACTTGCCATATATACAACCTTCACAAAAAATGAATCTAAATGTTTGACATATAATATAGTCCCTTGTCGAAATACTTTTGCAATCATATTATCATGATTATCCATTATCGAAGACTATAATCCCTTGATCAAAATATTATAGTCTCTCTTTAGGAGTTTGTCTCAAACTCAACATATGACTAGGGGTGGATTTATTAAGGGGCTAGGGGGCACGTACCCCCTTACATTATCGATTTTTGTATTTTTATATTAATTTTGAAGAGTCAGATTACAATATAAATTAAATAATGCTTTATTTTTACTAATTTCTTGTTTTGGTCTACGTTGTGCTCCCACTACAAAACCATCATGTTATGATTTCAATTTTTGCCTATTACATCTATTTTTACAAAATAGTTTTTATTTCAAACATCAATAATTTTCTTTTCCCAAATATCAAATTTCTTCTTAAGTTTCAATGATTTTCTAAAAGGAAGATAATTTGATTTTTCTCCCTAAATTTTTATTCCAAACATCAATAATTTTCTTTTGCCAAATATCAAATTTCTTCTTAAGTTTAATGATTTTCTAAAAGGAAGATAATTTGATTTTTCTTCCTAAATTTTAATAATTTCCTAAAAGGAAGATTAATTTTTCTTCTTAAATTTCAATGAATTCCTAAAAGGAACATAACTTGGTTTCCTAAAAGAAAGATAATTTAGAAAAAACATATCTAAGATAAAACACTAACTTATTTCCTAGCTTTCATTTGTTATCTAACAAATATCTAAAAAAAATGCAACAAAGTCGGTGATCCAAACTTCCACTCTCAACAATATTCCATGAAAAGTGTATTATTCTTTCTTTTTTATTTTTTCTTTGTTTTATGCAATTTTTAAATCTCCATATTTACATTACAAAAAATCATGTGAAAATTGTCGGTCTTTCTTTATTGCTACAAATATAGTGAATATGTCGTTATTTGAGCATCAGTAAAACGTCGAGATATTTTTTTAATATTTTTTAATGTGTTTATTATATAGTACTCTGTGCCCCATATATAGAATTTCTGAATCCGTCACTACATATGACCTTTCTCAGATTTCATATTAGGCACGTAAAGACAGCTCGCTACTTTCATCACATTTCTCATCATAATTTGATTTTCTTCAACTCGCTACTTTAAGTTTACTTCCTATTATTATTTAATATTTTCTTGTATTTGACCTTTAGTATTTTTTTTTTTTTAATCTTCCACAACCTCTTGATGGATTAGAGTTTGAGTTATTATTTTCTTCAAATTTTCTTTGAACAAAGTTTCCTCAACCTTGATCTCTTAAGTTAAAGAACGTATCTAACTCTCCAATGCAAGAATGTGTCTAACACCTATTATCCAACTAAGATATCAAGGTTTAACTTATTTTGAAGTAGAACATGCTTTAACTTTCAATAAATTATGATTTCCCTTGATAACCATTTATGATTCCATATATTCAGCAATCTTCTGAATTTTTTGTCTTAGAATTTGGAAAGCTAAGATTCTAAAAACTATTTTCACTCTTAATTTATAAGTCAATTTGTCATATATAGGTGTGTGCACACACACTAGCTCACATATATTTAAAAAAAACCAAAATTAAAACTTAAAAATTTATATAAAAAATTTGTTTATGAAAATTGACTCAAAATTCAAATGCTTACATAAAAAAATATGAAAAACAAAAACGATGAATAAGAGGTTTGATAAAAAAAAAAATACAATTTTCAAAAAAAAAAATGAATAAGATTACCAAACAAGACATTAAAAGTTTACGATTTTTTTTAAAATTTGATTAAGAATTCTAATATTTATTTTTAAAAATTTAAAACCCGTATATAATATGAAATTTATAAGAAACCAATCATAAATTTCAAAAGCATTAAGCTTATAAAACTTTAGTTTTGGAGAATTAACACAACAATAATGCACAATATTAGTCCTTGAGATAATGGAAGTGTTAGGGACTCAAGGAAACATTGACGCCTCACACTACAATCATAATTGGAGAATTAAAAACCTAAATAGATTGATGATGTGATTTCTGATTTTTGATAGGTGAAAAGTTTTTTCAAATAAACAAAAACAAAAATAAAAGACACTCAAAGACATTTTGAGAGTCTGCATTTCATTTGTTGGAGGAAGGAAAAGTAACTATAAAAGGAAACCTTAAAGTACTCTTTCTCGCATTATTCCATGTGCCTATCATGAAAGATCTGGTGTGGATATGTTTTAATTCAAGTAAAGAAAGATAATAATGAAGTTTATTTTTTTCTCTAATTATTAAGAGAAAGAAAGAGATGAGACTAATCTAGGATTGAGAAATTCGAGATTTTTTTATTTTTTGTTTTTTCATTTTCTTTCATATCTTTTTTGTCCAGATCTTCTTCTTCAACCCTTCAACTTCTTTTTTATTTTAAATAGTTATTATGTAAAGCAACTACAGTCAGCCATCAAAATTTGTTTTTCATATAAATGTTCTCCTAAAACAATCTAGAACATGGAGTATTATTCAAATCCGGTAAATTTTATTTAAAAAGTTTCTTATAAATTTTGTTATATATTTGTTACATTGGAGTTTCTTCCTCAGCCCACAATTGCTTATTTTCCTTCCTCACTATAAATAAAACGTTCGACTCTTCATCAGTTTCTTAATCCCAGTCCATCCAGAGTCTATTTTTATGAAAAAAATGAAGTTTTTTGCTTTAGAAGATTAAATTAGCTTGCTACATCATCAATATATTTAAATTTTAAAATTAACCGTCATAATATTTTCTAGTCCTTCATGGTTAACCCTCAAACTGTTATTTTAAGGATTAAAATTGAGCATTATTGAAATCAAATCAAATAAATATTATTTTTTTTCCTATCATAGACATTACTTTCACTCATACGTTTATTTATTCTGTAACCCTTTTCCTACTCGAACCAACAAAGTTTAAAAAATACTTAAAAAAGGTAGTAATATGAATGGTACTTACAGATGGAAAGAAAGAGGAGTTACTGATGAGGCAATAGGTTGGAAGTAAAGTATAAGTAAGCTCAGGAATGGAACGAAGGCCCCATGTGAGTAACAATAAGTAGGATGCACATTGCTTCCATTGTAGCTTCCCAAACAGTGTACCAAAAATCGGGCAGTGTTTGTTGAATAAAACTTGGAGGAAGCCAGTGGCCCATCGTTTTTGTTGAGTTAATGAAGCAACAAGTTGTGAAGGTGCAGACCCTAAGAATGCTGGAGGGTTTAATGCAAGGAAAATGGATCTCCACCCTCTCGTTTGAATCACTAAGCCTGTTAAAACATCTTCACTTGTAGATCCATACATCCACCCTATCTGAGATTCAATCAAAACACATACCATATTGGAGTTACTTTATCGAAGAATTGTAGTGCGTAGCAAATTAAGAACATTGTCACCTAGTTTTTTCATTTTCAAATATGACACTTGGATAAAGTATACCAAGTGAATCAAGGATATTATGTACATTTTGGTAGGATATCAAGTGTATAGGAGTAGTTTATCAAATGTATCAAATGCGTATTAGATGTATCCATACAACTTTTTAAATTTCATGGGTTAGGCTTGCATTTTGTCATTTTTGCAAAAAGTAATAAATCAGAACGATATATGGATCTAATTTTTAAAACATATTTTGCTAAATCTACACGAATTATGTTAGAATATTTGTGGGCCCATCTTCAAAAGTCAAGATGGATATTTTATTTGTTCAGCTTGTTCAAGGAAAATTTGTGAAGAATATTATGTTGGGAAAAATAATTTATTTGGTTCCTTTTAAGGACAGATTGTGAAGAATATTTTATGAAAAAAAATATTTTATTTGATTCCTCTTGAAAAATATTATTTCCTTTTCTAAAGTTTTGTAATTAAGTTTTTAAGGCGCTTGCTTGAGCATTATTCAGAGTGCTTCATCTGGTAAAAAAATAAATGGAGAGAAACGTGTGACTGCGCAAGTGAAGAAGATAGTTTTGTGAAGAACGACTTTGTGATTAAACAGTAATTAGTTATTCATTAGAATTTTGAGAGAAACGTTGTTGTTGTAAAAGAAGACAGTTTCGTGAAGAATAGCTTCGTGTTTACATAGTCAGTTATTCATAAGAACTAGAAGCGTGTAAGTTTTCTCTCAACACTGTGATTTGTTGGTGATGCTTGTATAAGCTACTGTTTAATTAGCCTGAGTTTACAACTTCCGAAGTTCAAGCTTCTATAGTATGATGATTTAAAGAGAAATTTTGTTTACGTCTTGATGAATGACGTGATTCAGGGGGAGTTCCTCCAGTTCAATAACTTAATCAATTGATTGATGAGAAACTTGATTAAGGGAAAGATTTTTGTTAGCCAAATCTAATCTTTGAATAAGTTTAGTGATAGAATTACTTCCTGTAATGATGTATCACTCGTAGTACTGAGTGAAGATTAGAAGTGTTAAACTTTGTACTAGAAATCATAATAAGTTGATTATGATTTATATATCAAAGAAACAAAATCTCTGATCTCGAGTCAATGACCCCCTAGACATAAATGTTGTGTCATCGAACTGCAGTTAACAATGTTTGGTGTTTCTTCTTTCGCTACTTATCTGTACTATTAGCTGTTCTTACTGTTGGAATTCTGTGGGTTCATCCTTATATACTGTTGTTCTCACTTTCACCGTTTCATCAAATTCGTTGACTTATTTATGTATACATAAATAAAATGTTTATTAAAAAAAAAAAGAATTTGTACGTAAAGAAGGGATAAATTTGAGAACCGAAAACATAATGATTATGTGGAGGAAAAAGAAAACCTTGGAACCCCATGTAGTGCTGATCTCATAGCCACATCCAGCC
>JBBPDI010095064.1:0-11455 GCA_037974545.1 Cucumis variabilis | reverse complement strand
ATAACCTAACATATACATATAATTGCATACACATAAACACATATACAATTTCATACACATAAAAACATAAACACATACATATATACATACATACACATAAACATATATATAACATATAATTTCATACACAAATACACATAAACATATATATTCATATAATTTCATACACAAATATACCTAAACATATATATACATATAATTTCATACACCTAAACATATCCATACATACACCTAAACATATATATATACATAACCCTAAACATATATATTTACATATACATACACAAATGTGAAAAAAAACAACCTCAAGATGATGGGTGACAACGTCCCTTTCCTCGATCGATTTCTCCCTCTTTCTCTCAAAATGTTGTTTAAACCACCATGAGATCACTGAATGAAAAATGGGTTAAATAGGCAGGACTTTCTGTGACGTCTTCGAAAACATCGCAAAATGTTGGTATCCGTGACGTCGCATCGCAAAAAAGTGGGAAAACAAATTTATTTTTGTTCCACTTTCTACGACGTGGGGCCGTCGATGTTGCGGAATCTTGATAATCTACGACATGATGTTGTGGATTCCGTGCAAACATAATAAATTTATTCCACTTTCTGCGACGTCTGTCAGACGCACCAGAAATCAAACGGTTAAACTTTCTACGACATGGCCTCGCAATGTAGAGTTTAGTCTACGAATTTAAATCTCAACTTTTTGCGACGTGAATGTAGAGAGTCGTGGAATTTGACGAATCTGCGACGCATGGCCTCACAACGTCGCAAAAAGTTAAAATCATATTTTATATATTAAACATTCTGCGACGTGAAGGAGCTGTGCGTCGCAGAAAGTCCTTTACGATGATGTTTGGAGCGCGACGTCGTTAAAGGTTGATTTACACCGATGCAGGTTTAAGCGACATCGTTTTGTGCGTTGCGATAAGTCATATTTTTTGTAGTGACGTTAGAGCGTGATTTTCGACGTATAACATAAAATAGTAGAGTCATGATAATCGAGAAAGTTAGTAGAGACAGTGCCATTTTTTCTAGTGTTTTAGATGAAGTGTTGCACGTTCAATATCCATTTGGACGATGTGCTTGGCTATTCAAGTGTCGATGGTTTGACATAGACAAAAATAAAAATTATAGGACGCACGAGGAACTAGGCTACAAATCAATAAACACGTCATATTTTTGGTTCGCTGAGGAACCAGTGATTCTCACAACCCAGGCACATCAGGTGTTCTACCTTGAGGATCTTAAAATTGGTACCAATTGGAAAGTTGTTTAAATATTGCAAAATAAATGTATATGAGACGTGCCAGAAGTTGAAGATACCGAGAATAATGAATTTAATGTACAAGAAATTGTCGTTGAACATTGTGTAAACAAACACGTCATGGAGGATGACACTCTGTGTAGGACTGAAGTTGATCTACAATAGTGAAAAGACCAAATGTTTGTCATGTCGTGGAAAATTTCATAAACGACAAAGATGACGAACAATCATCACATAAAAGTGAACCAAGCGATGATGAATAACAGCGTTTTTTGACGTATACACACATTTAGTCATTTTCCTATACATTAATTATGTTGTGATACTCACGTTTGTTTAACATTTGTTGATTTTTATGTCTGCAGAAATGTAGTCTAACTTTTCGAGTAATACGCATGAGGAAGACTATTTCCTTAATCTAGAGGCGTTAGATAATGCATGTGGTTCGTCGTTAGTAGGCAACACTTCAGGTTCGTAATAACAAGCATTTTCAATACAATCTCTCTCAACTGTCTTTAAGCTATGCTTATTGTATCTAATAATGATCGTTCTGAGTAAATCCCTCTCATCCGGCTTCCACTCATACTACGAGGAGAGTACGACAACATTCTCAAAACATTGATGTCGAGCAGTACGTACAACAGAATGAGAGAATCCCCATTTCAATTCCCATAGAGGGGAAAAACGTGTCTCGACACAGGCCCCACGTTTCAGTTGCACGATCGGTGTGTTTACACGAGAAACATTTTCGATTCAGGCTCTGAAGTGGACAAATGTACCAACAGAGTGCATCGAGGTCATCAAGGGCGGCCTAACGGTAAGTCTGTAAATTCATAAACATTTATCTATGTTTCTATTCCCTATAAAAGTTATACTAATTTGAAACCTATTTCTTTTGTAGCAATTTTTTGTGTTTGATCTAAACGATCCAGCAGTTAATCAGTTTATTGAGCATTAAAATCTCACCGTGTGAAAGGAATTCATGGAAAGTAACCATCAACATTTTAAGAAGTGTAGCAACCCTAAACAAGTACCAACAAACCTGCCCCCGAGATTGATCAATCAGATGGAAGATTGACAATTTCTCTGTGACCACTACATCACTCGACAATTTCATGTGATTTATATACTTTTACGTTGAAATCAATCAACATTTATTTATTTAATTTGTTTGAAAGTATAATCTACTTGTCATTTTTAAAATGTAGGAGCAATAAAATATTTGTAAGGCTATTAGGTCGTGACAGCCTTACAACTACAGGAACAGCACAAAGTCATTTCTTTAAAGACAAACAGAGCTCATTGAACTACAGGTCATCTGGTGGACTCTGTCGAGTTATTTAAAGAAACGCACGCCAGTAGCAGTGACGAGTTCATTTCACCAACAGCAAAGGATGCTTTTGTAGGTTTTAGAAACTTTATGTTTTGTTATACTTTTAATTCTGTTTTTAGGTCTGATTATCTCTCAAACTTACATGCTTTAATTGTGCATAATCCAATGGTGGAACTTCAATCTCAGCTCGTTCCAAAGGGTTCTTAACCACTAACTGAGGATAAAATATGAGAGACAATGTTGGATAGACAACCGGGCTACTGAAAAGGTCTTGGTTAAAGCCCAAAACCCAAGTCTAGGGATGCTGCTTCATCTTCTTCCTCCAATATGTATGACTACCAGACACACATAACAGAGGTTAGCGAACAAAAGGTGAGCCTTGAAAATGCTAACCGAATGATCGAAGAACAACATCTGAGAGAGGAGGAGAAGCAAGATTGACAAATGCAGGAGCGAGATCATGCACGATAAATGGCGGACCATGCCTGACAAATAGAGGAAATGAAGAAGATACTCGAGGAGATGAGTCGAGCATAGAGAAGCCTGTGACCACTTGGGGTACACACTGTTCAACATTTAATTTGTTTAATTTTGCTTATGTGATATTCTAACTATACTTTCATGTCATTTGTAGGTTTGACATATGTACCTACAGTGCACTAGAGCATTAGCTTTCAAGTTTTTTTAATGTAATGTTTTGAATTATTTAATTGTTTTTTTGTATTGAACATATTTCATGTATCATTTTGTAATGAATGAAAATATTTTAATTTCAATCATTTTACTGCAAATTTTACTACGTCGAGGCTTAGTTAAAATAAATAATAAAAAATAATAGAAAACAATTAAAAATAAAAAATAAAAAATAAAAAAATGACAAAATAAATACTAAAAAAAAACCTTCCACGACGCAGACGTTGCAGAAGCCTTCCGCCTCATGACATTGCGGTCGACTTCTGCGACGTCACTTTGCTAAAGGCTTCTGCGACATCTGCATCGGGGAAGGTTTATGTGACATCACTCACAGAAGTCTTCTGCGGCGTGACGTTGCAAAAGCCTTTTGTAACGTATTGACGCTTGCGTTGGAGAAATTTTCCCTGTTGTTGGAGTGAGCTACATTGCGGAAAGTATCCCCGATGGGATTTCCTCTTTGTGCCTTCTGACATCGTCCATGAGGTCATGGCAACCTTTTTCAAAGTTTGTGAGGGTTTTTGACGACTTGTTGCTACGACGGGAAAAACTTTATTTCTTGTACTGCATGCAAGTGGTATCTTTGTCCTCTGTGTAGAGCAAGAAATTCTTTTGTGTTAGGGTATCTCGTGTCACATAGATAGTAAAATTTTGTCACAATAGCAACCTTACGTAAAGACAATTTCATATACAAATCCCTTAGCATCGATGTCGTAGGTGTTCAAACACCACTTACCCTTCGAAACATGCAGTTCATTAGGTTGTGAAATAGCATCACAGTGTATATAGGAATCAGCTACCGATCCTTCTCAGCCAACCAACATGAATATGAAGTTGCCTTTTGTGCCACAGATGTTGAGCACGTCTGTGGCAACTTTTATGTAAGTCTCGTGCAATGCCCCAAGACAATTCTGCATAATTGAACAAACTGTAGATAAGTACTATGACCTTAGGCTACCTTATCAGTATGGATTACAAGGCTAGTCAAACTTCGAATCACCACCATTGTGTATCAGTGCATGTGCTTGTTACTGATTGTGGTTTCTTCAGCAACTCATTGTGTAGTCGCATCATAGCTAACAACACAAGGTTAAAATGATTGGAAACAGTCTCCCCCCACCGTACAAAGTCTTGCTGGATGACTGTATTCTTCTCATTGGAAACAGTATATGCAGAAATATTGCAACCATCTCCTCCACATCGATAACTTTTGTCGATGTTAGACCAACACTTGTCCTTAATAAGTAACATAGAATGGAAAAAGTTCTTCTATCCATTCTAGTACTTTGGCAACAAACAAGGTCGGAAGCGTGTATCATACAAAAGTAAGCAAGTTTTCTAATTTGATGCCTAGTGTCATGCGGTGTATGTGTCACCCTCTTATTGTCAATCATTAGTGCCTCTAAATCAGCAGTAACTAACCTTGGAAGATCGTGAAGATGGTTAATATTGTGCGAATGTTTACTGACGCCATTTGAGAGTAGCAACTACGAACCCAACGATCTACTTTTCTAACTAGAATGCTATGACAACTACAATGCATGCATTAGAACATAAAACCTTTTTTAAATTATAAACTGTAGTTAAGTAAAACGAACTTATGTGATTGATCAATCCACTCTTTTTTCTTAACTGAAATCAGATATTTGTACCCGTTATGCAGAAAAAGACTATGAAGTACCATTTTTTCCTTGAAATGATTTTAAAATGTGTTTGGGAAACTAAACAACATTTTTTTTGTTTAGGTTATTTGTCTACTATTTCAAAAGGGTATGAATGTTTTTAAAAATGGTTTTCCAAATTCATGGTGTTGACTTTCAAAAGAGTTGCTAATATAGGGAAAAAAACAGTTGTCCATTTTTTTTAAAAATCCATTAGCATGTTTTATTCAAAATTAATGGTCCACTGTATTTCAATTCCATAAAAAACAATAGTTTGACTTCCTACGTTTTATGAAATACGAAGTCCCTCTTACTTGTTTTATGAAATGGCCAAGCACATTATGATTACAATCTAGCGATGGGCATTTTATTGGAAATTTAATGTTTGCAAACTTGAACAAAAAATATGATAACTATGGAAACGAAGTATAGAGGTAGTAGAATTAAAAGAATAAATAGAGTAATATGTAAACGGAAAAAAAAAACCATACAATAATAAAAGACGAAAATAACAAAATTAATTAATAGCCAAGAAAGACCAATAATGTTCTAAATGCACTATATTATACGGCCAAAAAATCATAGTAAAGGAATGAAAAAATGTACTACATAATGCCAATGCCTCGTACCTCTCACAAAGGAAGTATTGAGTCAGGTTTCCTGAAAATAAAATAAGAAAATGAGTGTCCCAGGCTAACACAAGTAGCAGTAAAAAAACTATAAGGATAAAATGTAACAATTAAGTACCATAAAATTTGGAGGAATGTCATTCAAATGAAAAAACAACAATCATTAAAATGAATAAGAAAAATTTCACCATTTTATTTTAAAAAAATGTTGTGCCTTAGAGGAATTAAATCCGTTCAATGTAACGAACTGGATCTAGTTGTAGATATATCAATAAAAAGTATGCATGAAAAGGATGTGCAGTGAAGTATATATGGGGATGGAAATGCATACAAACAATCATACAAAATGAACAACCGATAAAATGGATATGGGCAGTACACATGAGATGGCATGAAAAGTATGTATGGAATATCAATGTTGTCTATAAGATGGTATATGATCATTGCATAAATAAAGAAAGTCATGGCTCATACTATGCCTTAAACAGAACAAAAAACTGAAAAGCAAGGGCAGACACACACATTATTGGTAACATGGATATGGACAATAAACATACAAGGATGGATGAAACTTGAAAACAAGAAAATAAAGTAACTTAACTACCTAAACAAGAAGGAACAAAGGAGGAAGCAGGATGGGAAAGGAGAAAAACAACGCACAATAAAACACAGCAAATGAAGAGATATATATATAGTGATAGATGATCAATAAATTATGCCTTTATTGACCCCAAACCAAAAAAATAAAAGAAGGGAATCTCTGCAAATGACAGATGTGTATAGAAAAGTGAGGAGATAGTCAAAACCTACCATATTAAAGACAAAGAAAATCTATGAATAGAAAAATGCATAACTAAGACAGAACGAAAGGATTGAACAAAGATATTTGCAGTGTTATGG
Organism: Cucumis variabilis; assembly: GCA_037974545.1. NCBI lineage: Eukaryota > Viridiplantae > Streptophyta > Magnoliopsida > Cucurbitales > Cucurbitaceae > Cucumis > Cucumis variabilis. The sequence continues at coordinate 4,972 of JBBPDI010095064.1, read as the reverse complement.
ATGTATGAGAGTTTATTGCAAATAAAGAGAACGATCTTCGTAGCAAGCCAAATCAAGTATGCATCTTAATTATAAATATATTGAAACCGTAAACATGGAAGACTCGAATGACAAAAGAAATAAATATGATAACATATTTGAGGCACCGTTTACAAAAAAATGCCCAAAAATGCAATATTCAGAATGTTAGGAACAGTAAAAAAAATTAATTGAAACAATTACCAAAAAAAAATCAGCATTATAGTTTCTAATCGAGATGCCTAAATATGTATAGATATGTAAGTAAATTGAAGTAACAAACAATACTAATCAGAATTAATTATTCAGACAAGTACAGTTATGTAATCCTAATCATCAGCTTTGATAGAAACTCGAAATCGAACCACTTACCTTCAACCTTTCCTTGCTCGAACATCCCATATGCACAAAATGATAGTAAGGATAGTGTAGCAAGTGTCCAAATCGGTGTGAAAAGAAATCTGATCGACAAATGGGAGTCCAAGCGACAAGAGAAAGTGGAAGGGGAAAACTGAATCAGAATTGCATGTTCACCGATTCGAGTGGTGAACATGCAAGCGGTTTAGTTTAGGAGACAAAGTCTAAACCTAGTGGTTCAACGAAACCAAAAGGGAGACCCATTTATTTCGAAGGCAACGAGGTGAGCAAAGCCTTCAACAAAACGTTGGAGGACGAAGAGTGGGAGAGAAACAAATATTACAACAATAGGGGTTTTTTTCTCCACAAGAAAATGAATACCAAAGAACAACCGAAATAGGTTGAAGATGAATTGAGGAAAAAAAGGGAGATTTATTTTTCTCGACCATTAAATCCAAATCAACATGGTTGAAGAGGATTCAAGAGATGACGAGATGATTTGATACGAAAATCGAGAAAAGATGAAACGAGTTGAGGAAAGGATGGAGTGATTATTGAGAAAAGGTTGAAGATGAGTGGCGAAGGGATAAAGACAAGTTGAGAGGGAGAATACCGTATGAAGTCAAGAAGGTTTGATAAGGGAACACGATGGATTCAAGGGTAATAAAGGAAGAATAGAAACCCTAAAACTAGGGTTTCCATAACATGGCCTCCATACGTAGGTTACGGTTATTATTACCCAAGCCCATAGTGATACTATGGGGCCCAAACACACCCTTAAAGTTGTGTTTTAAGAGGTTATCTTTGTAACAATCCAACTTTTCTTACCAAGTCGAAGTCATTAATTTCAACAAAAAGACCTTGATTTACACAAAATACTAAATTCATTTGAAATCGTATTCTCAAAGAAAACAAATTTAAGTTCGGGCCCTGTTTTAAATAACAAAAATTTCCAAAGTAAAGCTTACAAGACATTGGTTCGTGAACTCAGTTTAACCACAACATTTTCTAAACTGCTCAAGTGCTAAAAGAAACAAGAAATCAAAACATTAAGCGGAAGAATTTAAGAAATCCTCTATGGCAATCACGCCTCCTGCTCGTCCCTCGTCAGTCTGCCTTCCTTGTTACTTTTTCCTGAAAAAAAAATTAAACATAAAAGGGTGAGTATAAACATACTCAGTAAGAGACCCACTATTGGGCCCGTTAGGGGAAAAATAACTATTAACTTCCTATTGGGGTACCCTGCACAGTCACAGTATTGTGATCCCGTAGGATACACACAATCAGTCTAGTGCACCCAAAGGATGCACATATCAATCCAATGTTCTGTAGAAACACATATCAGTCTAGTGCTTCCGAAGGATGCACATATCAGTCTAGTACTCCCGAAGGATGCACAATAGGTAGTGATCCTGTAGGACACCTGCAAGGTAACTACCCAATAGGAAACTAATAATTTTCCCCTCAGTCCATTCTAAACATCTTAACAGTCATTCAATTTTTACAATATAAACCATCGTTATGTCCTTCTTTCAGTCCAACACATATAAAGTCAATTTACCCAAACCAGTACAGAATCAAACATCAACATAACGGTCACTCACCCTAGTTCAGCCAGTTTAAAATAGTTTATCAATTCAACCTACAGTACCCTATCTATGCCTTAACATATCCGTCAACAACCCACAATTTAATCGATTTAATGTCCTCAGTTCAGTCATCATGAATAAATTCACATATCAGTAAATCCATCTCAGTTCAGTAAGAATCCATACAGTTAATCACTCATCACATTTAAGTCCACATGTCAATCAACCCGTCTAAGTTCAGTAAGAATCCATACAATTAATCACTCATCACATCTATGTCCACATATCAATCAACCCATCACAGTTCAGTCAAATCAATCAACCATACAGTATCCATTCTTTAACATAAGAGTCAACCATCCTCGGTTCAGTCAATACAACATTTTTAATTCAGTCAATCCATCAACACATTTTAAAACTACGTAAAAAAATTAAATCCTTTTAGCCAATCACACCTACATTCAACAGTCACATCCTTTAGGGTTTAGGGTCCAGTAGTAGAAATCCTTTACCTGAACATTACCTAAGCTTCTTGATCGAACTCAAGTCCAATGAACAACCTAAACATTATGATAAGAAAATCAAACACCTTCACGAGCAAGTTCTTTTATTCAACCAATTCAACCAATGTAAATTTCAATAACTTACCCAATCAATTTATCAACCTTAAAGCTTATGATATTTAAAAACAACACTTCACAACCCACAATTTCTCCTTACCAATGAACTCACAAAAAAAAAATAGTGACAGTAGCAAACGAACCCAAACAAAAAATTACCGTGCAAGACGAATCCAACAGCTGACTTGGAGAAGGACTCACTTGTGGTTCACGATTGGAAGGAGCGACGTACAATAGCTGGCTTGGATGGCTTGCACGGAGACCCACGACTCGGATCTATGGGTGGCTCCGTCAAACGGTAACACGAAGGAGAAGCCGACGATGGAGTTACGTGAATAGACGCCAGACTGAGTGGAACTCCGCTTCCTGTCTCGCAGCTATAAAAAATCAGAGGAAGATGGTTGGAGCGAAACCTTTCAGCTTTGACAGGGGTAGCACTCGGCGACGACTGGTCCATGGTCGACAGAACAAGGTGTACGACTGTTGCGACTCACAAACGGAGATCGACAGGGGTGATCGTGAGCACGGTGATGCAGAATGGAAATGCAGACAAACGGTGCTCCGACTCTAACCTCGGTGGATGACGATGGCTCAAAAACGCAGAGGCTGGACGTCGGCGTCTGCAGATCGGTCGGAGAACAGGAGGATTGAGGATTTGGCTGGAGGGGAGAGGCGGTCAACGGAGGGGTTAGGGCAGAAGAAGGAATAAGAAAATGTGTGTGGGGGGGGGGGGGACGCGGGAGAAGAAGAAGAAAAAGGAATTTAATTTTTTTTTTAATAATAATATGATAATTAATAAATATTATTATTAACATATTCTTTCCAATATCCTTTTTCCCTCCAAAACTTCTTTTCTTTATCTCCAAATAATTTCTCCTTCAAATTAAGGTAACAAAATAACACCCGACAATTTATAAAAAGAAATTTTCAAAACTTAGGCCATTGGATTTTTTTTAAAAAAATACCTTGAGATTCGGGGTGTTACAATCTTTTTCTCTCATGTTCGTCAATTCAGATGTCCTAACTTGCTCTCTTGTCTCTAATATGACTTTATCCTTCTTTTAGAGTAGGTTAATTCTACGTTTGTTTCACCTAATATAATTTTTTAATTTATATGTTAGTTGTTTGTTTTACTTGTTTTGTTCTTAAACAATAGTTTGATATTTAATAGATTTGACAAGTAAATTTTACAAAATATTTTAATTTTGTTCGGTAAAATTACAAATTGTACCGTATGTTATATTTGTTTAATTATTTAATTTAGGAGTGTTCAAATATTTTGACAATCCGAAGAACACGAACTACCAACACAAATTGTAAGGATTAGGTTTCGTTAGTTTTTATTTTTGGTTGGATTGAGTTGAATTTTTTATGTTTTTTAGGATTGGGTTATGGGGTCAGGTTACATTTTTTAAAATTCAGGTCGATCTAATCCAATTTGACTTTTTAATATTATTAAAATATAAATATTATAATTCATACATATTGTTATGAAATTTGTTTGAAGTTTGTAATAGACATGTTCGATTTTGATTCTAACATTCGAGTTTTAGGAAACTTTAGTTATTAATATATATGTAGACAAATTAAAGTATTTTAAGTTAATAAAAATTATACTTAAAAAAGAAAAATAAATAAATAAATTACCCGACAACCAATCCAACCTAATTTTTTGTGTACATATATTATTAAGGATTAGATTGAGTTGGGTTGAAGATCTTATTTAAATTTCTCAATTATCGAGTTGGTCTAAAAAAATCTTCCCAACCCAACTCATTTACATCCATGAACTTCTAAAGTATAATCATATCTTCAAGACTTTAACCTTTGTTGTCAATGTCAATCATGAATTAACGTTAATAGACATCTTCTCAAATCAAATCAGATGAAGAACGCTAAATTAATAATAGTTTAAATTTAAATCATGAAAAAATTATTAAACAAAAAAATGACAAAACATTTAAATTCATTTATGTTTACAAATAAATATTGAATTTTTCATAGGATACAGTGAATTGAGTGGCTTCATTACTTTATTTAAAAATTTTAAAAAAGTTTCATTTCATTCTCTCTGAACATTTTCTTAAATAATGTAAATTTTGAAAGATATTTCAAAAATAGAGTAGTTAGAAAACTATTGTAAAAAATAGGGTAGTTTAGGCGAAGTCGTGTACCGGGTACACGACTTCCATCTACTGGGGCCCATACTTTTTACTTTTCTCTTATTTTTATTATATAATCTGTGAGCCCCACACTTTATTTATTTTTTATTATTTATATATAATATGAATGGGTCCCACATATTTTTATTTATATATATATATATATATATTAAATATTCAATTTCTAAAATTATATTTCTTTATTAAATTAATTTATTGTTTTTCT
>JBBPDI010095055.1:0-11455 GCA_037974545.1 Cucumis variabilis | reverse complement strand
CTCGATCTCCATTTGAAACCAGCATGGACAGAACTTTCCTTCCCATAAGCTTGCAAGAACTCATCAGCAACAACATAAAACATGTGTCTGACGCTCCTCTCAGTCCCCACAACTGCAAGAATAGACTCTCCAGCAGAATCCTTTAAAAAATAATGAACCACGCGGTTTCCTCGTTCTTGGGATACAAATTGCTCCTTCCACTCCACAAAACAGTTACCATGTCCCATCATTTTGGCCAATATTTTCATAAAACAATCGACAAGAATCAAAATCAAACATTAATGCTAATTACATGAGCAGGAGTCCATGAGAACGGCCAATGGACGCAGAATCGTTCGTCCCAATAGCTACTGTATGAAATCAACTTGTTCCCGAATGTTGACCACCAGTCCATCAAGGTTACCCAAAATACATAAGACCACAAATTCTCACCGAAAACTGCCAGATCTCAAGTCAAAAATGAAAAACTATGGATACGATCCAACAATCTTTGAGCCCCTCAAACTAATGTCCCTGGAAATCATAATAGAAGACCATAAACCCTAACACCAGCAACAATTTCCAATTATTGAACTAACAGTTGCAGAAAAAAAAAGAAGTGTGTGTCCCCACAAATAATAGGTTTCTTCAATCCCCCTGCAAAAGAACTGAAGAAAACACCAAGCCGGCGGAAAAAACCCTTTTGACAAATAACGCAGACAGAATCAACAGAGAATGAAAGGGGAAAAAAGAAAGAGAAATCTGCAATGGATGTTAGGCAGGGAGTTCTCCAAGCTTCGAGGAGGAAAACTCCAAATTTGAGACCGAAAAACGGAAGAATTGTAGAATGGGAAAATTGAAAGCTGCCCAAGTGTTTAATGAGCGTACTAATGAAAAAATGAAAAGGGGAATAAGAGATTAGAAGAGAGAGAGGGGAGAAACGCCATAAAGATTGGAAGGAGGAAAGGTTTCAGAGGAATTGATGAGAGGGAGGAAGGAAGGAAGGAGAAGAGGGGAGTGGCAGCAAAGCACCGCACAGCAGCAGAGAAGTAATGATACTGACCAAATCCTAAGAGTTGGGTCCAACAACTGAGAAACATGGTCTTTTGGATCTTTGGGCCGCCATTGTTGGTTGTTTCTATACAAATTGGAAATGTCTCTTTTTTTCTTCTCTCTTTTCCTTCTTTTAATACTATTTTAATGTTTTTTTTTTGTTTATTTGTTTTTTCAAAAATATAAGAAAGTGGTATGTTTAAGAGAAAAATATCACAAATTGGTAAAATTAAAATATTTACATTATATAAAACAATTTTGAAAAAAGTTCACATGCTCAAAATGAAAAATACTAAAAATGTTTCCGTGATTAATTGGCACCCAACTTGCCTAATATATTTGATAAACGCGTTTAAAAACTTGTCTAATATATTTGATAAACGCGTTTAAATTTGACTTCTTTGCTACACGATTATTTAGATTTGATCGTTTAAATTTTTTGTACATAATCATTTAGATTTGGTACACGATCGTTTAAATTTGGACCAAATTTAAACGATTTTTTTTCTTCAACATTCTTTCCACACGATCGTTTAGATTTGACCCTTCTTTGTTGAATGATCATTTAAAATTTGGTGCTAATTCTAAAAGACTTTTTGGTACATGATCGCCAAATCTAAATAATTTTTTTTAAGATTTTTGTATACAATCGTTTAGATTTGGCTATAAATTTATTCACAACCTTTTATATTTGACACACGAACTTGAACAACCAAATAACAATTTGAAAGAAAAAAAAGATATTTTATATTTGGTATACAATTTTGAACTAAATAATAGTTTGGAAAAAAAAAGAAAAAAAATTGCATAAGAAAGAATATGGAAAGGAAGGGCAAACTTGAAATATTTTTAAAAAATAGTCGACTCCATGGGTTTTTTTATTTTGTAATACAGTACGTGTTTTCTTATATTTTTTAAAATCAACCTATTTTTAACCATCTCATTTTAGTTTTCATACTTTAACTAAATCTTAAACTTATGGAGTGTTTGGTTTATATTTTAAAGTGTTTAAATATGCAAAAAAAAAGTAATTTTGAAAAAATTTGTAATGTTTGACAAGTTTACATAATGCATTTTTTAAAAATTAGTTTACAAAATAATTCATTTTAGAAAAACATTAAAAACTAAATTTTTAGAAAATGAATGATATAGGTGATTAATTAGGGAATTCACAATTTTTTTCATCTTATATTGAAATTACGAAAATGCCCGTCTTACTACTTTCCTTCTCTCATCTTACTACCCAAAAACTTTTGTGCTCACTTTCTTATTTTGTCTGCAAAATTATCAAGTGGATTCTTTACAAGATATGTTTGGTTTAGTCATGTGCTTACTCTTTCTTATTGTTTTAATAAGTAGTTTTGTTAGATGACATTTCTCATGAGTTAGTTCTCATTTGGCTTTTGTATTTATCTATCGAAGTATGTGCTGAATTTTCTTAACTTTAGACTTCGACAAGGTTTTAAGGGCATTTTTGTGCATGTGAAAATGGCAGTGGAATGGATTGAGATTTTAAGCATCATTATGATGAAGCTCGACGGATTGATCGAATTTTCAAAATTATGTGTCAGCTATATCATAATATCGAATAATATAGATGAATCATGAAAGTAGTATTGTAGTTTGAAGTTGATTATTTCTTTGATATCATAACTGAACAAGCTTTAGGAGATTGAGAATGCATATTGTAGTTTGAAGTCGACAACTCGTTATCTATGTACATGATCTAGAATTTGAATATGCTTATTCAACCACCTTAGAATACTTTTTCATGTTCCATTGTCTTCAGTTCAAAGCATTCTTGAGTTGTTTGACAATCCGGGTATCTTCCTAATGAGTCTTGGATTGTACAAAAAGAAGAAGAGCCATTAAAAGGGAAAGAGAGGAAGATAGAGAGAACCCCTTTGAAGGGGTATGAAGAAGTAGAAGGTGAGTGGAAGAAGTAGAAGGTGAGTGGGTTAATGGAGGTGATATTGGAAAAAGAAAAAAAGATTACGAGGATTTTAGGGGCTTAGAGTCACATAAAGAGGAGGAGGAAGAAGATGTTGCCTTTTATTTTTAATTTTGGGGAGTGGAGTTTGAAACAGAAAAATTGTAAAAGCAATCAAACTATGGATATTAGAACTTTGCATTTAAATTTTGGAAGCATTGTCATGGGTTTTATGAGAAAGTGGGAAGGCAAACAAGCAAAACTTAATGATGAATTCTTAACATCCCATCAATAACTCTTATGTATTCATCAAGGAGATAATCCTAAAACTAAATGACACTCAAAATTCCACACTTTACTATCTATTTTACGATCTAGATAGTTACAAGAAAATAGTAAATTAGATGGTAACTTGAATGTAATTTTTTCATTGCTCAAATTCGATGATTTGTGAATTACCTCACAATAGAAGATGAGGGTCATTGCACAAGGAAGGCGACCGTTTTTTGAAATTTATTAGCAAGTCTATTTTATGTACGCTATGTTTTGTCCTACTATCATTTAAAATGAAATAAATGGATACCTTCAGTTTCTTACAAATCAAATCTCAAGGTTAGAAAATCAATTTTCATTCCATTACTATATCAGTTATATCATCTTCTGTGTAGTTCTTTTTTTTTTTTTTTAGCAAATTTCATCTTCCTTCTTTGATTCTTTGTTGTCTTCATATTAGTTTTCTTGCTTCTTTGTTTTTGTTTTTTTCTTCTATATTTTTGTCTTTCTCAAGCTTAGACAATTTATGAAGGAATCTCATTGTTTGTGAGTTGAGAAAATTGGTGAAAGATTGAGGTATTTTGGTTATGAATGCACAAATATGTAGTTTTTTGTTATGTTGACTAATGTGTGCTTCCTGTTAGATCGAATCCTCTTCTTTGTACTTTTAGAAATAAGGTTATGAATATAGTTTATGAATGAATCTCATTGTTTGCTAAATAAATTCCTCTACTTTATTTCTTGATTTTGGTTGTGTTTGATCTCCTCTGCTTTATTTCTATTAAAGTTCTAGTAAATAGACAAACTCATTATTTTACGCACCTTTTTGTTTTAGTAGTTGTCCATAAATATACTACAAATAGAGATGAAAAAGAAAAATAATTCAAGAAAATTTGGATGATACTACAACCGATGCATATCCATGCTTGTGTTGATGAAACTTTGAAATGGATGAATCTTTGAAAGGGAATAGGCCAAATAGACATTTAGGTGATGTTCGAGGGAAGGAAAGGAATATGGGGGGAAAGGAATAAGGAAAAGGAGATTATGAAAAGGAAATGATTATTTATAATCATTGTTTGGGGGAAGGATTATGACCATTTTTTTTCGCGTTAGTTTTTTTTTTCCTTAAAAGAATTGAATTTTTCAATTTTCATTTTTTTCTACAAATCAAATTTCTGTTCATTAATCATGGCCCGAGTAATTTTTTTTCTTTTTCTGAAACATGAAATTGTTATCATAAATCACGTGTCATTACCATATTTTGATAACGATGCCATTTTCAACTGTATACTACTATGCATTTGGCGACATGTCCATAAATTAATTTTTTGCGCATCATGCAACATTAGGAAAGAAACTAAAATAAATAGTTAACGTCCAGTACAACGTAGAAAACGGGTTAGCAAATAAGTAAAACAAATACATGGTTCCAATGAAGATAAAAAAAAAAATAAACATTCTGTGTGGGAAACAGAGCACCATAGTCACGGGTTATCACGGAGGAAGACCCTACAGTAAGCGACCTACATCGGATTGGACATCCTGATGAAGCTTCTCATTAGCGATACCTTCTCCGTCACTATCATGACGCATTTATTGATGTCCTCCGTAAACTGAGGACAAAAACATATGCAACTAAAACTACATCAAATTGTGTATGAACACTATTGTACCAATATGAACAAAACCATAAAACTACATCAAATGTTGAATGAACACAATTTTAAAAAAAAACTTGCTATATTGAAAGGACATGTAAACCGAGAAGTAAAAAAAGATACGATCAAGAAGTAAAGTGAAATAAATATAAAAACCCAACAGGAAATCATTCAACGATGTTCAGATCTAAAATGCTTATTATTTTTTAGAACTAATTTTTTTAAAAAATAATAATTAAAATGGAACAAGAACACATGAACAAGGCAGATCCGAGGACAACAAACAATATATCAAAATGATTTTCCTCACTATTGGAATTTACAAAAAAGGAAGAAATGTATACCTCAATACCTTACCATGCTCGGATCCACCAAGGCCACAACCAGGTAGTATCCATAACTCATCGTAATAGTGAAATCAGAGCGTCAATGGCGTGATCCGAGAGGCAAGGTGTTAGACAAAGGATGCGATTCAGATTCGAGCGACAAATCAAATAGAGAAGCCATGCACGGATCGAAAGAGAAGAGGAATCGATTCCCAAATAGGACTAAAAGGAAAAAAATTCAAGGAATATGTACCATTTTCAAGTTCGTGGTCGAATAGAGGTTAAACAAAGAGATCGACCGATGACCAAATGTGTTTAGAAGCAAATAGTAGTGGTAGATGAACTACCAAATGAAGCTGATAGGAGAAATCGGTGACCAACAAGACGAAAAAGAATGGGAAAACAAAATATGCTAAGAAAAACGATCAAAAATGAAAAAGGAATGAGGTGAAGACGATTCAAATGGTGGCTGACAGAGGAAGCTTTTGAGTGAAGGGAAGGGGAGAGAGGAAGAAGGAAGATGAAGGGGAAACGTCTGGAAAGATAAGGAATAAAGTAGGGAATAAATATGAGAGAGAGGTTAGGTGGAGGGATTAAGAAGATTTTTTTTTCGTTTCTACCCCCCCCCCCCCCTTTAATTGCCAAATAAAGAAAGGAATAAAAATTCCTTTGTTTTCCTTTCCTTGTACAAAACACGGTCTAAAGTAAGAGATAGATGAAAAAATGTTATTAGAATATTTAAAAAGAAAACCGAAAGAAATTATGATAAAAAATATAAAATGAGTTGTATTAAAAAAAGATTGGCATATCATATAGACAGACTTGGTTGGAAGCAACACAGGCTTGAGTTGGGATTCATTGAGACAAACTATTGATGCACTAAATGAGTGGTGGGAAGAGAATTTAAAGGTATATAATTTATTTATATAGTTTATTTATTAAGAATGAAAATTATAATTAAATACTTCTTAAATTAATATCTTGTAGGTTAAGTTCGATGCAGCAAAATTTCAAGAAAGGGTTGTAAAATGCAGACTAATTAGATATTCTTTTCAAAGATATTTCAGCTACAAAAGATGGAGCATGGGTACTATCTCAAGGATTTGTACCTCAAAGTACTAAAGTCAATTCATCTAGACATGTACGAGAAAACTATGATACATTTGAACATACAGAGCATAATGTCACTAATGATACAAAATATTCAATACATACTGCTAAGGATTACACTCAAGGGAAAGGAGAGAAAAGGGGAAAAAGAATAGGATCAAAAGGTAATGTTGTCAATAAACTTCGTAATCAGTTGGAACGTGTGTGTGGATCAATAGATAATAGGAGAAGAGATCTTCCATGTTGTAGTATTTTTGGAGTGATGAATGTCTTAAGAGACATACCTGAAATTATAAAAGACGATGAGCTTTTCATGAAAGTTAGGAAAAATAGAGAAGTGTTCGTAGCACTACAAGAGCCTGAGATTCAAGTTGCATGGTTGAAGCAAAAGAAAGTTTGACGACCTTAGATATATAAGCAATGTTTTTTTGAATAGTGTGACTTTTAATTGTTTAGATAATTACTGTTTGGGAGTGTTACCTTTGTTATGGATGTTTTGTCGTTAAAAAATTGTTAGAATCTTTGGTTCCTAATTTCGTTTTTTGATTCCTTTATGATTTTCAAATATCATCTGATTATTCCAATACTGACAGCAATGATCATTCTGATGAAAGCGATGTTGAATATGAACTCAATCAATTAGTAAAATTAGGACGTGGTGCTGTAGTGCATCATTTTGTGATGCATGTTTGCAAAGAGCCTTGTAGGACATTTTATCACACTAGTTACAAATTTGTAATTGAGATCTTGAATAGTCACGAGGATAGATGTCACCAACAATTTATAATGGAAGCCATATATTTCAGAAATTATTAGTAGTACTTGAACAACAATATAACTTTAGTACAACCAAACGTATGTGTTTGGAGGAGGCTCTTGCAATGTTTCTTATAACACTGAGTCAGCGTTTCTCAAATAGAATGGTTCAAGAAAGATTTCAGCTTAAGTGAGACTACCTCAAGGTGGTTTAATATAGTGTTAAATATTATTTGTCATATGATTGTAGATGTAATTAAGCCTATAGATCCACAATTCAAAATTACTTTTGATAAAATTAAATAAGACACTCGATATTGGTCGTATTTCAAAGATTGTTTGAGAGTAATTAATGGTACTCATATACAGATTATAGCACCTAAAGGAAGACATAGGACGTACATTGGTTGAAAAATTATTACCACCCCAAATATTATGGGCGGTTTGTGATTTTAACATGTGTTTTACAGTTGTTTGGGCTGGATGGGAGGATGCTGCTCATGATGCTCGAATTTTTGTGGAGACATTAAGAAGAACTCAGTTAGGGTTTCCACATCCACTCAAAGGTTAGTATGTAAGAATAAATACATTAATGTTTATTATATTTTTAAGTATTTATTTTTACTATTAAGTATTTACTTTATTATTTGATGAAAATATTATCTTGTAGATTCTAATTATCCACAAACGAAAGGATATTTAGGTTCTTATAGAGGTGAATAATACCATCTTACTGATTTTTGATGGAAAGCCAACCAAGAGATATGAAGGAGGTATTTAATCATAGACATTCTTCATTAAGATGTACAATTGAAAGAACACTTGGTGTTTGGAAGAATAGATGGAGAATTATTCGACAAATGCATAGTTTTCCATTTGACAAACAAGTAAAAATTGTTGTTGCTTCAATGGCTCTTTATAACTTTATAAGAGTTCATTCAAAAACAGATTTTGAGTTTAAGCCTTATGATGACGATAAGATGCTACTACCTTCAAATGATGAAATAAATTATGAGAATGTCAATGAATAACATAGTGGTTTAGTTCGTGAAATAGAAATGAATGAAGAACTCAATCGAATTGCACCACTTCTTGTGTCTAGTTGGTATTTTATTATTTAAGAAAATTTATTATTATTATGTTTTGTTGTTGGAGATCAATTATAGTTTTATGATTATGAATTTAAATATCAAGATTTCTGCTTCTAAAATGAGATGACTATGATTATGAATTATGGTTTTAACTTTAATAATTTCAAATTTCTAAAGTAGTCAATAGTTTTAAGATATCGTGCAATTAATTTTAAAATATATTTCTTGCCAAAAAATGAAAATATATGTGTTTCTATATGAAATTAGGCCATAGTTTTTAGTGGTCGCTTATGGTAATTTGACTTAAGTATGACAAACTAAACAAAATTATGCATAAATACTTAGAAAAAGATCTAACAAAACATGTAAGTGTTTAAATTTTAAACTCATTTTCAAGAAAGTGTTTAAAAGGAAATGTATTCTTGAAATTTTTTTTCATAGATAATCCAAAATTAATTTTTACTCAAATAATAATAATTTTATGTTGGTAAACATAAAATATAACATTCCCAAATTTATAGTAAATTTATTATAGGAAAAAAAACTGAACTAAAATTAAACAAGTTTCAAAGTATAGGGACCAAATAGTATTTCAATATTTTTTAAGTACAAATTGGAAGTGAGAAATTTTAAAAAGCAACTCTTGGTCCTTAGCATTGTCAATTAAGCTAAATTGTTTTTGGCTTCCCATGTTTATTCTATATCTTTCATTTCTTTTTCTTTAGAGGGAGAAATGTTAGTTCAAAGTATAATATAGTATTAAAATTATGTTTACATGTTGGTAGTTTGATTAATTTCCAAATTTTCATGAATTTGACATAGACATGAAGGATGAATTGCATAGAAAAATCTACAAAAGATAAAAAAAAAAAAAAAGTAACAAAGTGTCATTAATGTAAATATAATATAAATAATATACATGTTTAGTGTTAGAGTAAATTATCAACATGACATAGACACGAAGTAAGCCACGCCGAAAGAAATAAATCAAGCCACCAAGGATTTTAAATTACCTTCTAGAAGCTTCTAAAGGCGTGTTTGGGCCTTGGGTTGGAGTGGGGTGGAGTGGGTTATTATAACCCACTCCTTGTTTGGGGCCCAGATGGAAATCCTAGTATTAGGTTTTCCCTAAAAATGTGTTGACACTATACTATCCTTCTCTTTTTTCTTCCTCTTTTCCCATTTCTCTCATCTTTCCCCTTCTTTGTTCTTTTTTTTTCCAGTTTTAAATTCATTCTTCTTCCTCCATTTCTTTTTTCTTTTTCTTTTTTTAGTTTTGAACTCATTCTTCTTTCTCTTCATCTTTTTTATTTTCAGTTTTAAATTCGTTCTTCTTCCTCTTGTTCTTTCTTTTTTCTTTTTTTTTTTTTTAGTTTTGAATTCATCCTTCTTCCTCTTCATATCTCCATTCTTTATTTCCCCCCCTTTTTCTTTTAAGTTGTAAATTCATTCTTCTTCCTCTCTATCTTTCCCTCTGGTTTTTTTTTTTCAGTTTTAAATTATAATACTTCCTCTTCATCTTCCTCTCTTGTTCTTTCTTTTTCTTTTATCTTTTTTTAATTTGAAAGTTTTTAATTGAAAATCAAACAAAATCAAAACCATAAAAGGATGAAGAAGATAGAGAATTAAATAGATTCTCTAATTTGTGTTGAAATGAAATTGAGAGGAAAAGTAATAGAGAAACTCTTCACATATATAAACACATTCACTTACAAAAATAAAAAATTGAAAAAGTCTTTAATTCATCACTCCTTTTTCTTCTTTTTGTCTTTTTCATTTAAACTAATCTACAACAAAGGAGATTTTGTTTTTTTGCAAAAGGGATAAATTAAAATTACATATTGTTTTAATATACTCTTCTTTTAATTCAACTTCAACAATTGCAATAGAATTTGAAAATGATCATTTAAAAGCAATTGCAAATTAACCAAAAGAAAGCGTGCAACATAAGTCGAGTCGAATTACTGTAGAACCGAAAGAGGGTAAAACTTATGCAAATCATATTCTGTAGGGTGGATGACAAAGATGGATTTTTGTCGTGTTGAACATAACTTAAATTGGAGTTGCAATCTTCTATTAGAAGATAATGTTTGACCAGTTGCCGATTTTATTACTTTATATTTTTATTTTGTGAACTTGTTGTCTGAGTTTGTATTGTCTTAAGGTTTAATTATAAATGTTATGGAACTTTATATATTTATATTTCACTAAGCACATGTTGAAAAAATTAACTGGTTGTGATGTTTTCTTATCTGTTAAAATTCGTTCACGATTTGTAGGCATGTATCTCTAACATAATTTCAAACACGATCACCTAAACAAATGAAGAAATTACTTTATGAAGATTATAGTTAAATTTATTAAATGAACAACATAATTAACAAGATTGAATAAATAACTTTGAAAAAATGTGTATTGCAAAAAAATATATATAGTGAAAAAAATATTTTTGATAAACTTGATTATAATAATCTGCACCCCAAACACATATTATAATAACACAAATTATAATAATCTGCACCCCAAACACAGATTATAATAACTCATAGACTATTATAACCTACAGACTATAATAACCTACTCCATGCCCCAAACGCCCCCTAAGTGGTTAATTGGTTGCCTATTAAAAGAGGTCATTTGTTATAAAGACCCAACTTTTCTAACTAAGTCGAAGTCATTAATTTAAAACCATGACCTTAATTTACACAAAAACTCTAATTTAAATTAATAATCAAACTCACAAAGAAACTAAAATTTGAGTTCGGGCCCTGTTTAAAATAACCAAAAATTCAAAGTAAAACTCGTATAACACTAGTTTATGAAACGCAGTCAAACCACATAATTTTCTAATCAGTCTCGAGTACTAAAAAAATGAAATAAGGAAAACAAAACATAAGCGAAAGCATTTTTGGACAACAATCCCTATGACAGTCACGCCTCCTTCTTGCCTCTCGTTGGTCTACCTCCTCTGTTATCCTTGCCTGAAAAAAAATTTAAACATAAAAGGGTGAGTAAGAACATACTCAGTAAGAGACCCGCTACTGGTCTCGTTAGGGGAAAACAAATTATTAACTTTCTAATGGGGTACCCTGAACAGTCTCGGTCTTGTGATTCCGTAGGATACACAAAATCAGTCTAGTGTTCTGCAGAAACACATATCAGTCTAGTGCTTCCGAAGGATGCATATATCAGTCTAGTTCTCCCAAAGGATGCACAATAGGTGGTGATCCCGTAGGACACCTGCAAGGTAACTGCCCAATAGGAACCTAATAATTT
>JBBPDI010095046.1:0-11457 GCA_037974545.1 Cucumis variabilis | reverse complement strand
TTACAGAGTTCAACAAAATTATCAATCTGTAATTAACCACGACCTACTCGACTATACCGTCAACTAAAACGCCAAGCAAAATTGAACGATCCACGCTGAAACCTCTGATACCGAGACCCAAACCCGTAGAAAACCCAATACCGAAGCAAATCTGGCCGCCAAACGACCTTCTATCCAACGTCAATCTTAATCCTTACCAGAGTAACGCCGCAAAGAAGCACAACTTGTTGTCGGTACAATACGAAATCTCACCGACGGACGTGCTCCGTCAACTCACCGTCTAATGTCTTGCCTCTCCCTCACTCTCTCTTCTTTCTGCGTTGGTGGACTGTCGGCTGCCTTCTCCCTCACTTCTCCTCTCCTTTCTTTTTGTCTAATTAAAAGACCTAGGGTAGAAGATGTAAGTAATTACAAATTTGTCATAAAGGCAAATTACTACTCTACCCTTAACTTAAATCCCATTTTACAAATCCTTAAATACTTGTCATTTTTCTACACTAATCATGCACTTCCATCGAATATTATATATATATATGATGTTCGGGTTGGTGTTTGATAATCATTTAATTTTTTCATTTATAAAAGCTATTCTTTTTTCAAAATTTAAAATTTGATTAGATTTTTGAAGAATATATATTAATAAAACAAAGAAAAAAAATTGAAATTGAATTTATGTTTAGAAGTTTAATTTTTAAAAACTAAAAGCAAAATATCAAATTGTTATCGAATGCAACAACGAGAGGATTAGATAATTCATTTTGTTACTTCTATATTATATGAATCAAAATTATTGTCAATAATTTTTAATTTTATTTAATTGGTGTAATCAATACAATAATTGTCAAAACATACAATAATTATATTTTTTATTTTTAGGGTTGTGTTGGACTTTTGCTTTTGCAAGATTTGGTCACTTTATGATATGAATTTATAAATAATATAAATATTTACTACATTTTTGCTTAATTGAGTAAGAATACTTTGTTTTAAATTTTTAGGTAAATACATTGGTTTTCTCAAATCTTAATTTTTAAAAACTTAAAATTTTTTAGCCAAACATAACTCAATTGACATTTATGTTAGGTAATTATGAAGGGTGTAGTTCGGATCCTCTACTTTCAATTATATTTTCTCTACAAAAACAAAAACTCTTAAAAAAAATTCTTATCAAAATTATTACGATCCAAATTCGAAACTTCTTATTTTTTATATTCAATGATTATTTTAATATCTATAAAATTGTTTAATTTTTTATATCAATAAGATAAATAAACAAAGTTACATTCATAGAAATCTCACTACGTTTTACTACCACGATACAACTTATATTATTTTATTCAATACAAAACTTACATTATCTTCTATAAGATATGATGATCTCTTGCATTTGAAACTCACTTTGATTGTAATGCTATCATTGTTTTACATTTTAGATTTTGGGAAGAAATAATTTAAAATTCATAATCTAAAGTTATGTGCCAAATAAAATATTAAGTTATCAATGGAGAAAATTAATTGAAATTGAAACATGGAGAACAAAAATCACAAGCCATCTAAAATATTGGCCAAGTTGAGTTTCAATTATATTAGAAAACAATAAATAGTTCAATGAATAGAATTTATAACATATATAAGCTAAGATATATTAGATTTGTGAAATGTTAAATTATCTATTCAAATTATATGACAATTTTCTTATTATATTTCTATATATGAGTTAATTGATTAAGATGATACATCACATTATTTTTTTCAAAATGTATCTTTCATTTTAACGAAAGATCTCATTATTTTCATTTATTTTTTATGTGAAATTGCTAGAAGAGAGTTTATTTTTATACAAGCCGACTAATAATATATTCAATATTAATCGAGGAGTCGAAGTTGGCCAATAGAAAGCAGTCGTATCCAATAATGACATAGTGAAAATTATCAGTAATTTTGATAACCATACAAATTAAAAAAAGATTAACCATTAAATACTTATAAGTCATTTTTCTAACGTTGATAGTAAAACTACCTATTTTATAAACCAATAATTTATTCAAAATGATATATTTACTTATTATTTTTTTAATTAAACATTTGAAAAAATATATTCCAAACACGTCCTAAATAGTTTAAATAATTTAAATGACAAACAATAGCTATTGTTTAGCCCCAGTAATTAAGAAAAACAAATAGATGAAAGAATTAAAGTTCTTCCTTCATATTCATATTTATTGGTTCTTACCTCTATCATCTACGATAGTTTTTAATTTCCTAAACATACGTCGTGGAAGGAAACATCTAATTGAGTTCATATTACATAAATATGCAATTAGTGGTTTTGATTTGACCGTATTGTAGTATAGATAAATTATGAGTTTTACATACAATTCAATGGTGAAGGATAATAAAAAAGCAACATGATTAGTGCTTTCCCAACCAAAAGTGATCACCATACTAAAATTAATTAAATTATATTTCTTTAGTGCCCTTTGCCTTAATATTAGTAATTCAAAAGTTCTAATGCCAATCATTTTTATTTAGTTGAACCAATCATTCATTCGTGTGAGTGATTAGTTTATATGTGAGTAAAATCTATAATTTTAGTTTAGTATATAGAAGAAAAAGTTTTAAAACATTCTAATTAATGAAATAGTATTTTATATTGTTAATATTTGAACAATTTATAAAAATTTAAAGGGTAAAGCTTCTTATTTATAGTCGAAATAATTATAAAATAAATCCTTAAATTTATTCACTACTTACTTTTTTTTAGTTCCCAAATTAAAAAAAAAAACATATATTTTTAGTTACTGACTTCAAATATATTTCAAAACTAAATAAGTTAATTCTTATAAACCTAAGATTAAAAATGTACAATTTTAAAATTTAAAAATCAAGCACATATATTCTTCGATACTTCAAAATGAAAAGATAATTTCTACTCAAAATTATTAGGTTTAAATTCTATATCGATCCATAAACTTTGTATGTTGTTCTCTTTTGGTTTCTAAAATTTAAAAAATGTTTGTTCTAATTCCTAAGCTTAAAAAGAAAAAAAAGGCATATTATGATCCTTTATCTTTAAGATTTCATTAACTAATGGTGAGGTGAGTTTTTCTTTTGAAAAGTTTGAGAACCAAAACAAAAACTTTTAACCAAATTGTTGAGTTGGCAAAATAATGAGAAGGAAAAATCTCCATTTATTTGAATAATTTAGAGAGAGAGAGAGAGGAGGGGCATAATGGTCATTGTGAGATTGCCCAACAAAGTTGGCAAGCGGAGTGGGGAATGATATGTTATGTTATGTCATGCTGAGAGGGGGAAATTGAAAGTACAAAAATACCCTTATATACTGAATGAAAAAATATTTGAGTTCTTTTGTTTGATGTGGGGAACAATCTGCCCTTCGCTTTTCCCATCCCGTACGGAACAACTCTCTAAACATAAAATTATATAGTCTAAGTTTCTAACCCTATCAATTTAATTTAATTTAGAAGATCAGTTTAAAAAAATTCATGTCTTGCACAAATACTTTTTTAACGTAGTCGAATGAAAGCACTGATGGATATACTTGCAGGTCTAAATTAATACAATTATTATTTTTAGGTGGAATTGATACATCTCTCCAAGTTTAAGTTGGACATAAATCAATATTAAGTTGAATAATTTAGTATTTATATAGTTTGGTTAAATCTAACCAATTATATTTTATGGTGCCTTCTATTTCCAAGAAAATTTTAGTCTTCTAAACTATGTAGTCAACTAAAAACAATTTTAGTAAATTAGAAAAAATCAGTTCATTTCCATATAAAATGTGTTAAAATGGGTAACATGAAATTAAAGCACAAATTACAATAAAGATTATAAAGAAAAATTTAGAATCTCAAATAGTATAGTAGAGAGAGAAATTTTAATTTATACGCATTTTATTTGTTGACTAAATTATTTATAAAAAAAATTATTCTAAGCTATTCTTTTCTGTAACCCATTTAAAAAACACTTTGAATATCTAACCACAATTGAAAATTAAAAGGAAAGGAAATTAAAGTAGTTTTTATTTTCTTCCAAATTTGGTGAAGATTTTGAAAATTTAAATTTAAATAAACAAATTGTAAGTTTCAATGGCTATTTATATATTTATTTTCTTTACTCTATGTATATATATAAAATGTTTAATTATTAAGCGTACTTTGCTTCTTACAATTATAGAAACATTCAAATTTTTCTTTGAAAGTGATGAGAGTAAGTACAAGTTTGTTGAAAACTCACACGTTCCAGTGGTGAGAAAGATGCCATAAATGTTGGGTCATAAGACTACGAGTCCAATAAATTTAGTTTTTTTTTTAATATAACAAAATGCGGTATAAAGATCTAAACGATCATCATAAAGAGATACCTTATAAGATATGATAAAGAAGATATATGTTTTTCTTTTAAATAAAAACTTCCTCCCTCAAATTATTAGGGTTAATTTAGAAGGTAGAAAAGGTAAACATATATAATTATAAAAGAATTAAGAAATATGATCGTTGATTCAATTATTTAATAGATTAATAATAATTCATCAATATTTTTTAACTAAGTAAAAGTGAGAAATAAATGAGGTGGGATTATGTGGATTGTGGATAAGGTAGGATATAATGTAGGTTAGCTATAAATAAAGAGTGGTGAAATTATTTATAAAGAAAAAGAAAAGTGGATGCACCTAAAACTAATCTTTAATATTGTTTTGGTTAACAAAACAAATTTTTTTTAGTGCATTTGATTAGTGATTTTTGAAAACATAAATTTTTTTAAAATAAAAAAATTGAATAAAAAACAATATTGTATTTCACATTTTCAAACCATATGTCTAATAATCTATTTAAATATTTAAATTTAAAATATAAACAATTGTTATAATATGTTTTGAATAAATTTTATCAACAAATACAAGGATGAAGTATTCAATCTTTAAAAATATTAACTTCTAAATTATGCGTTTAATTGATTTTTTATTATAAAGATTCTTATAAGCAATTCGAAAGTTTAAAAATTCCTATTCATATTGTTGATATGAAAATTTATAAAAGACTAATCCAATACTTATAACACAACTTGAAAAATAATTATGCCCTAATTCCTTTTTCTAAGATAGCTAAGTTGTTCTATGGAAACATATATCAAAGATATGCAAAATCTACTTTAAATTCCTTTTTGGATGGTATTGTTTGTATTCCTCGTTTAATCTTATCCTTCACACTATAGAGAGAATATTATTTGACAAACCCACATGAAAATAAAATCTTATTGGAGAAAAAGAGTGAACTTTTAAAACTCTTTCATTTGCTTATACTAAATTATTCTAACTAAACTCTTTTCATCTCCAACATGTTTTATCTTAATTTATTAATATTGATTAATTAACAAGTAAAAGAAAGTTAGCTAAAAGTTTTCTTTAACTAATTAACCAAAATAAAACTTCAATCTAATAGATTCTTTTTTGAGTTTATGGTATAAAAAAGAAAGGATAGATTCAAACATTCTATCTTAAAAGAATAAAACGATGCTTTATAATTGTCGAACTATGTTTATATTAATTTTACTTGATTTAAGTTATTTTCATTTCTAGTTGAATATTTTTTCTTTGAAATCTACATCAATAAATACTAATCTTTTACGTATAATTTTCTTTTCTACTTTTTATATTTAATTTTTGAATTTGGCCAATTCATGTATTTATTTTTAAAAAGAAAAAAAATATTTTTTTAAAATAAAAGTAAGATACCATCGTAAATATTAATGAAAAAAATCAAACGTAATAGCTTTATACAAAAGCAATACTTTAACTAATGAAGAAATAATGTTTGGAAACAATATTAAATCAACCATTAAAAATGATAAAATTATTTTATGATTAGCAAACTTACGAAACCCATAATCATCTTTTAGTTTTAGTTTTGAATATTGAAAAATCTTTCACCAACTTTGTTCGAGGAAATGTTGAATATAATTTATGAATTTACTATTATAATTAATTTATTGCTTAGTAGTCATAATAATATTACATGAGTTATTTGTTTATATTCTTTTTCAAGTGGAGGTGAATGTCAATTTATAAAATCCCATATGCACAGAAGATCAAATCTCAAATTACTTATACATTTATTTTTCCTTTTGGAGAGAAAAAAAAAGAATTAGAATATTATTCTTGTTATTGTTTTCTTTTTATTTTCTTCTTTTATTATTTAAAAAGTATGATGGCTAGAGATTGACAATATGTTGAAGATTCCATTAGAAAATAAAAGTAAAACAATTCGAAAAGTTTGATGTGTGGAATTTAAATTTTTCATGGATCAACATCAATTTCTTCAATTTGTATTACAAAAACATAAGATGTTGGATATTTTGGATACTTTTATTTCGAAATTGTTGAATATTAAAAAAAATTCCTTATAATGATTTTATAATTAAAATAAATCAATAACAACTATTTGAAATTTCAAATGTTTGACGTTTGTGACGTTATTTATTATTAATATCTTAGGGGATAATCAAAATTTTATTGCATGAAATTGTGATTTTCAAACGGTCATCTCAAACAAGAAAAGAAAGGATATTACAAATAAATTCTCGTAAGAAATTTGCCTGCAAAATCATTGAAATCGAATTTTAGCCACTTTGATTTGGAGGTTTATGCATGTCAAGTTATTTTTAAAAATTTAAAAATAGAAAAAGAAAGTGAGAAAGTTTTCTTTTCTTCCATATGACAAATAAAAACAAAAACAAAACGTGACAACTAAATTACCTTTTAAAGAAAATTAGTGTTAGTTTATGTTAAAAAAAAAAAGAAACACCTCACTAAAATGAATGTAGCTCAAGTTACATTCACTATGCATTAATAATTAGAATTTATACGAAAAATAACGAGGAGTAATTTTTTAATCGATGGAGAAAAGGAAAATCATATATTTAGAGGGGGGTAGAAAGGTCATTGAAGTAGAAAAAGAAGTAGCGTGAGGGGTAGTTGAAGGAATAAAGGAGGAAGGAGGGGCCCGCGTGTGTCCGAAAACGAGGGGCAGCCACGTCAGATGAGGGACAGAAACGGCAATTTTGAGTTTCTTTTTTTAAAAAGAAAACAATGGAAAGTGGGTCCCACACATCTCAAAGATATTTGTAATATCTGATTTGTCCCCCAATTTTACTGTATTTTCTCTTCTCTTCCCTTCCCTATCCTACTTTTTCAATTTTCTTTTCTTCTCTCTCTCATTTCTATTTCAATCATTTTCCTATTTTCTATTTCCCTACTATCTTCTTCCATTTCCAATCTCAATTATACATTTTCCATCACATTATATACTATTCTTTTTCTTTTCAATTTTTATGAATTTTATGCAATACATTAACAAATTCAACAAGAATGTAAAAAATAAAATTTAAATTTTCTAATTAAATAATAGTTTTAAAAAATATAACTTATAAGATGACAATTCTATCCTTTTATCTTCCTGAACAATTGGAAAAACTAACGAGCGTTATATCTTTTTCGCTCCTGACCAATCTTATATCAAGAAAGTTCGTTATTAGTTATAAGAATATTGGAGTTCGTTATTTATAACGAGTTTTATGTATTTTCCTTTTTATAGTATGCACTTTGTTCGTGGCATCATTAATGTGATTATGAGTTATTTTTCTTTTGTTGTTCAATAAATATTAGGAACAAAATTTAAATTTTATAGTTGGTAACCGTTATTAAATTTATTAATCATCTTCGAAATGATAAAGATAGTAGTACAACGTACATTATTAATTGTTATACGTACACATATATGTACGTACATAAATATATACATATATAGACATACATACTACATTAATATGCAATATCTTTACCGTTTTTTTGAAATTTAAAATAAGCGTTTTTCTAACACACAGATCTCACTTCTCATTGTTAGGATGATCAATCATATTAACTTGCACATTGAAAACTCATGTAATTCTTCAATAACAATATCAATGCTTAGTAAAGTTAAACTATTAAATCTTTTTTTTTCATGAAGACTAAAATCACACAAAATTTTGATTATTAGAAAATTTATTATAGTTACACTTTTTGAATTTTTAAATTCTGTAATCATCATCTTACATTTATCCTAACTATCATTTACAATTCAAGTCATGCCTTAAAATACGCCAACAACCCTCGTATTTTAAGGGTTAACATGCAAGCTCTCAAACTAAATTACTCCTTTAAATGACACACATACCTTTAAACTACAACAATTTGGTTCAATTCCAAAACTCATGGCATTACTTTTAAGTAAATTGTCAATGATTACATAAGCACACATGCACATGAGCACACACACAAGCCTCAAACCCTAAACACACACGCACACATAAGCACACACGCACAAGTACATGTGTGTCCACACATGTGTATGCATGCACACATGTATAATTCAAATTTAGATTTAAATTAAAATTTATTTCATAAAAAAAAGCTTAAAATTATGATAGGTTGTTTCTTGGCTGAGAAATAACATGTATATAATTTGTATTGATTTTTTTTAAAAAAAGTCAAATTTATAAAATAAACATGTCATATTAGTTTAAATTATATATAAACTAATAACTAATTCTAAGAACATTCTCTAAACATGAGGTAAATTTAAGATATTTTCGAGTGAAAATCCTATAAAACAAATATAATAATTAAAATATTTTTAAATTTACAAAAATATTCTTATAAAACACGCTTGGTAATATAAGAATATTATATATTTATAATTCAATATATCTATAATTTTCAACATCTAAGATTCTTGTTATTACATTTTTAAAAAAAAAATGGAACGTACAAACAAACGAACTCTTAGGAGGGTGTTTGGCCCATAAGTTAGAAATTAGGGGGTTTGACATTTGAAGCTAAACTCGGATACTAGAAATAAAATTCTTGGGATTAAGATTCCAAACTCAAGGGTTTGATATGTTTTTTTTTATTATTATTATTATAAAAAATTTATTTTATATATTGAATGTCATGTGTTTTAGAAAATTTTTCTTTTATGAATTTTATGCAATAGCTTAAAAAATTGAACAAGAAAGTAAAAGATAAATTTGAAAATTTCTAATTAAATAATAATTTTAAAGAATTTAAATTTTTAGGATTACAATTTTATCTTTTTTATCTTCCTGATCAATTGGAAAAACTAACGAGCTTTATACCTTTTTTGCCTCTGACCAATCTTATATCAAGGGAGATCGTTATAAGAATATTGGAGTTTGTTATAAATAACGAGCTTTATGTATTTTTCTTTTTATAGTATGTACTATGTTCGTGGCATCATTAATGCGATGATGAGTTATTTTTCTTTCGTTTGTTCAACAAATATTGGAGACAAAAAATTTAGATTTTATAGTTGGTAGAAGTAACCGTTATTAAATTTATTAATCATCTTCGAAATGATAAAGATAGTAGTAAGACGTACACTATTAATTGTTATACGTACACATATATATACATAGACATACATATCTACATTATATATTTACACATTTATGTGTGTGTATATACGAGTTATATTTTATTTTTGAACAATTGGAGAAACCTAAAAAAATCAAATTTAAAATTTTACCTTTATATTCTTGTTCTTTACCAAAATTAATATGTAATATTTTTCACCATTTTTTAAAATTAAAAACAAATGCTTTTCTAACATACGAATCTCACTCCTTAATTGCGATGATTAATCACGTTAACTTGTCACGTTGAAAACTCATGTAATTATTCAATAACAATGCTTAGTAAAGTTGAACTATTAAAAAAAATTCATGAGAACTAAATTCACATGAAATTTTAATTACTAGAAAATTTATTACACTTACACTTTTGAATTTTTAAATTCTATAATTATCATCTTAAATTTATCCTAGCTATCATTTTCAATTCAAACCATGCCTTAAAATACGCCAACAACCCTCGTATTTTAAGGGTTAACATGCAAGCTTTCAAACTAAATTATTCCTTTAAATGACACAAATATCCTTAAACTATGACAATTTGGTTCAATCCCAAAACTTATGATATGATTTTAAATAAATTGTCAATGATTACATAAGCACACATGCATATGAACATACAGACACAAACCTCAAACCCTAATCGCACACGCACACCAGTGCACAACTCACACACAGATACACACACAAGCACATGCGTGTTCGCACTCGTGTATGCACACACACGTATAATTCAAATTTAGATTTAAATTAAAATTTATTTTATAAAAAACTTAAAATTATAATATTTTTTTGGTTGAGACATGTAAAATAATATAATTTGAATTAATTAAAAAAGAAAGTAAATTTTGTAAAATAAATATGTCATATTAGTTCAAATTATATCAAATTAATTATAATCAATAAATAATATTATATAAATTTAAGATATTTGTAAGTAGAAATCCTACAAAACAAACACAATACTTAAAATATTTCTAGATCTATAAAAATATTCTTATAAAACAAGCTTGGTAATCTAAAGAATATCATACATTGATAATTCAATACATTTATAATTCCAACATCTAAGGTTCAGATTATTTACATTTTTTTAAAAAAAAAGAAGAAGAAACAAACGAACCCTTAAGGGTATAGAAGTACTAATCACATTAAAGTTAAATTACAAGTTTAGTCCCTATATTTTTGTTCAAAGTTTTGCAAGGAAAGATCAAAACCCAAAAGAAGTTTTGAAGCATGCATGAAGATTTACATATTCTAAAAAGAAAAACTAAATTTTAGAAAATTCCAAGTTTACCAGTCGAGCCTATGAAGTTTCACCAAGAAGGAAATAACTAAGTTGAGCTCAATGCTAGCACACTGTAACTCAATGGCCACTCCTATTCTGATACTGTAGATATTGCACATATACAAAATGAGAGTCAAAAGAAAAACATTATAAATAACCTCACACCAACAACAACCTTAAATGGTAAACAATTCTCTTCATGCTTTGTTCAACAATATATTCATAAAACTAGCTTAATTAGGTATTGAATTGTATTCAACTTGACACCAGACCTACACGAATACTCTCACAAGTCTACTCCAACAATAGAGGGTAGAAGGAGAGTAGATCCTCACACCACCAACAACTTAAAAAAAAAAAAAGGACATGTCTATTAAGTACATTTCAACCATACCTCTTACAAGCCTTTAAACTTTAAAAATATCTAATACATCTCATATTAAAAATTCATAAATCTAATAAACACAAACACTTTATAAAGTCGAATAACTTAATTAAACAAAATCTTAACGATGAAAAGGACTAAATTTACAATTTAACGATAACATTCGTGTCTCACAAGTATAATAGGAAGTTAGAGGGGCAATTATGGGAAAAAAAAAAGAAAAGGGTAGTAACGTGGGACGGTTGAGATTTAGTGAAACGGGAGCCTCAAACATTGACAATTGAAGAAACTA
>JBBPDI010095039.1:0-11458 GCA_037974545.1 Cucumis variabilis | reverse complement strand
AGTCAAAAGATATTTACCCAGAAAGTTTAACCAGAGATTAAATAAACTAACTACACAGTAGGTAACAAATTAACTAATGTACGTATAACATTATAAGTAAATAACAAACACTAATAATGTGAACATCAGTTTGGAAATGAAGAACAACAATCAATCAGCAATCAAGGCTTTGGTAAATAAATTAGGTTGTTTTATATAGGCCAAACAATCCTGCTAAACAACTTTTCAACCAACTTTTTTCTCTTGCAAAATGAAAATTAATCTCCACCTTTGGAAGTAATAGTTGAAGTGATGATTTTAGAAGAGTAGATTTATGTATACTTAATCTTGTAAAGTGATTTTTTAACATTTATGTTTGATTTCAAATTTTTAAAAGTGATTTTGAATGATGATGTGTTCCAAAAGTGATTTTTCAAGTTATATTTGAAACATTATTCAAGTCATTAATTATAATAAATATATATTTTTTATTAATTTAATTTTCAGGTTTTTGTCAAAAATATTTTTATATAAAAGTTGATTATCAACCGTCATTGTAAAAAAGATCGGAAATGGTGGTCGGAGGTGGGCTAACTATAATTGTCGAAAAATGATCATTAGAAGCTAGCTAGTACAATTGTTGAAAAAAAGTCAACGAAAGTTGGTGGAGGACGTTTCTTGAAAATTGGTCACCAGATTTTGGCTGACTAGCAGCGATTGTTGAACAAAATCGCTAGGAAATAGTAGATGGAGATGTGGTCGAAAGTTGACCAATGATTGTTGTCGAAAATGGTCACTAGAAGTTGGCTGGTGGCGGTCATAAAAAAAGTCGTCGAAAATTGGTCGGCGATAATTATATTGTTAGAAAGAAGTTGCCGAAAAACGATGATTAAAGGTTATCAACCTTGGTCACTGGAAAAAACAATCAGTAGAAGTTGGCTTGTGGATATCGCAAAAAAAAAAATGATCATCGAAAGTTGGTTAGAAATGATGTTGAAAAATGGTAATGAAGGTTGTAGCAACGATTGATGAAAGTTGGTTGATGATGGTCACCAAAAATAATTGTAAATAGTTAACCGCAGACAATTGCTGAAAAGTGATTGTCGAAGGTTGGCTAACAGCGGTTGACATAATCAAAGGTTGGCCAGCGATGATCACTGAAGTTGGCTGATGACCCGCTAGAAAATGATCACCAAATGTTGGCGGACAACGATCATCAGAAAATGAATGTGGGAAGTTGGCTAACAAGAGCTGCCAAAAATTACTTGGTTAGCCATCCTTCAAAAATCAAGTTAAAATGAATTTTGATTTTTCAAAAATCAATTTTGTTTCTTGATTGACAATAAACGTGATTATTTTAGAGCATAGTAATTTGACAATGATAAAAGTGATTTTTATACGGTGCTAAAATCACTCTCAAACACATTCTTAATTTGAGAATGAAAAATCTAATTCTTTGAAAGTTGCAAGACAAATTGTTATCATAAAACGAGACTAGAGCACTCCACAAAGAATCAGACAAGTACAAGTTCTTCAGACATAATGAAGTAAATAAATAAAAATTCTAGTAAAAGCAACAAACTAAAGGCCCAATACACTCTGCTTTAGTAGTTGTGAGAAATAGTAGCTTTGCTTCTTTGACAACCATAAAATTGGATTACAATCGAGAGAAACAATAAATCTGGTATTAGTCTGTTTATCAAGACGATCCACTATCTAATCTAGATCTAATACCCAAAAGAGCCAAAGATTCAAGTTTAAAATGCAAATAACCAATGAAAGAGCCTTTAATGTATTTAAAATACGGTCCACAATAGTAAGTTAGAATGAAAATTGGATAATGCATCTTATATTGGATACACGAGTAACAAGAAAAGAAATATCTATTATTCGTTGTCAAATCTAAAACTTATTCGTTGTGTTGTGGAAATCACTACCTTGGAAATAAATTCAACATGACCTAAGAGTGAATCATTCTTGTTAGACTTAGGATTTGGAGTCAAAATTTCAAGTCCAAATTTAGAAAGTGATCGACATTAACAAAGCTTGTTATCACTCTGAAGGGAGCAATCAAACTTAGAAACTAAGTGTAGAACCATAGAAAGGTTAGCCTATCAATTCTAACAAGGCCTAGTTACCACATTTCATATCAAAGAAATAAAAGAGACTTGCAAATGTAAAACATAAAAAAATGAGACAATCAAGAGCTATAGAAAGAAAAAAATAACATATATAATATGCATTAGAAAAGGCTAATAAAAAATAGAGAGTCAAGTCGGTTAGGTCAAGTATAATGTGTTGAGTTTCCTAACTATAAGAGCTTTTGGTGGAAAACTTCACTTTAGGCCTAAGCAAAACAAGATCACCTACCCTTAGCGTTCTAAACATAACATTGAGTTTGATTGAAGACTTTGAAAAGAGGAGGAATCCTCACTGATCCACAGTAAAGAGGAAAAAGTCTAAGGTTCTTTTCATCTTTTCAAAGCATGTCTAGCGTTAGAGTAGAAAATTAACTTGAGTGTCTATCTAAACATTCTTATTCCAGATGAACTTAGTTAAACCCTAACCTCAACCGATAGTTTTTAGTCTCTTTGATAGTTTAAATAAAGTTTAGTGTAGGATTGGATAGACTGTTAAGGCATCGAGCAATGTAACTAAAACGACTTGTTTGAAAAACATTGTTTACATACTTGCATGACTGTTTGTTTTTTTTACTTAAGTTGATGTTTGCTTCCCTTGCATACTACATGATTGATTACTTTTAGTAAATTTACTTTGCTCAGGATAAACAAAGACTAAGTGGAGGAAATCTTATTAATATTCTTACCATGATTTCTCAAATTGGGAAACAAAAGTTTACATGTCCACTTAGAAACTATGTCAAGTTGAAATTCTATGTTTTTCCAACTGGTTAGTGTATATGTTGCACAATAATTCTTGTTCTTCTGTAGGCAATTGAGAAAGTCGTTGCTCAGGCTATCAGAAGAGAGATGACAATTAAAGAGTACTGCAACAAGCAAACATTTGATATAAGTCAACTCAACCGTTTGGTGTGTTTCTTCAGAATTTTCATATGTATTTAATCCTCTATACTTACTTGCCAGGGTCTCACGATTTTAGCTTGACTTTGCTCGGCCACTTTCACAGGTACAACTGTACAAGCATGAAAGATTATGCAATGTTGTGCTTGGGCAAGCTAGAAGGACAAAATTCTTCGCCATGAGAGCCCCATGGACGGTGTTTTACCAACTGAGGAGTTCATGGAGGAGGAATTGTTGTCCTTTACACATGAGCATAAGATTTGAGTTTTTCTATATAGATATATTTCTGCCTAGATTATTTCATCTTTAACTTTGGTATGTACAAATTTTGTAGGAAAACTATGAAAATCACCTTGAAGTCCTAGGAGTTTAAAAAAGTTCAAAATGAATTGCAAAGTTACAGGAATTTCTTTGACTTGGGTGAAAGAGAAGTGCTAATGGAAGAGATTCGGGATTGAAGAAGTTGACTACAATACTACATTGATTCACCCTCTAGATCCTTGTGAAGGCAAAATTATATTTTACAATTGACTTATTCTGAGTCTACCGTTGCTCTACCTCTTGGTTCAATTCTTGAATCAATAAAACAGAGTGCTGAGAAGAAACTTGACCAGGACAGAGCTCATTCGACTAAAGAGGAGAGCAAATGGATCTCTCTTATCAAAGAACTCAGGAGTGAACTTGAAGCAAGTAGGTTGTTAGCAGATAAAAGAAAACGAGCGTCAAGTTGAAAGAGAGGAAGAAGTTGGTATTTCTCTAGTCAGTTACAAAATGATTAGATTATTTTACAATATCGTGATATTGTTATCACTTATTAGTTTGCATTCTTTTGCTCCATTGCATGCAAGCACAAGTTTGGCAAGCCTCGTTATGAAGTTATAGATGTTAAAAAAGAAATATTTAATAGAAAAGTTAGTATTGTATGCTTTGGAGTAATACTAAGGTCATTCAACTTTGAGTTGAACATGAAATTATTTGTTGTACATATACTCATTCTAAAGTTGGTGTAGAAAATGGAATTCAACTAGTTAAGGAAAGGTACCTTAGACGAAAAAATTAGAGATTTAATCTTTATCCTCACATGTTGAATTAAAAAAGGTTGGTTAATGCTTTTTGTTTTGGGAAGGAGTTCTTTAACCGGAGGACTAGATGGGTGGCACAAATATCACAATCCACACATATCACTTGAATCAAAATCTTTTGACAATTTTGATTAAAAAAAAAGGAAAATTGCATCCAATGACAAAAACATTTTTTAAAAAAAAAAGCACATGACATCTATTTTTTGCATATTGCGAATATGGAAAAATTAGAGATATTGGACGACTACCAGACGATAATCATAGGACTATCGGACGACTATCAAACGACTATCAGACGGTAATCATAGGGTTATCGACCTTTAAATTTTCTACTTTTTTAATTTAAAAAATGTAGTGACATGAGCTCTATTATCATAAACTTTTTTGCTATTTTTGCAAGGGCCCCTTAAAAAAAACTTGTTTGTTTTCAAGATTTACATATTCTGTTTAGTTCTAGGCAAGTTAAATTGATACAACTTTATTTTGGTAACTTGTTGTTAGTACTTACCAATTAATATTTGACTGCACAATATATAGATCCTGGCATCTTACTTGTTGTCATGCAGCTGCACTTTCTATATAAATCTTGAACTTCTTTGTTGTAGTAGGCTATTTTCAGATAAGGATATGTTTTTTGTATATGTTTGAACTTAGGAAATATCTATATTTTTGTATATCAAACTAGCCTACATTGAATGAAAATGTGGATGTTTTTGTGCCTGATTATATAGTGTCTGTCAACTAACATATTGATAACTAACTTTTAATCTAACTGCTTTTGATGATATCTAACATATGGAAATTTAGATTCTAGTAATTTAAATTTTGTGATCTACTTGATCCTTGAGTTCTTTCGCCTGGTATTTTCTTGAAATGAAGAATTTGAATCCATTCTGTTTTTGTTTGAAGTTGAATTGCATTATCTATATTATTGTTTATTGAATTAGACTATAGATTATGTGAATTTTTAAATTTGATTCATGATTCAAGTATTCATTGATGTTTCTTATAATCAAACAAATGTGAGAATGGGTGTTCATGACATGAGTACATTTGAAACATGTTCTTTCCACGTTGTTCTTGACAAAGGTGTTGTATTCGTATTACACAATTCCTAATTCTCTCCCTGCACTGTTTATTCAGTTTTTTTGTATGTATTTTTGTGCTTATGGGTGTGTTGTTTTCCAATTCTCTCCACAATATTTTGATTGCTTCAATTTTTATGTGATGTTTCTAGGTACCCTAGACTCTCTATTGATGAGTATTGAGTGTTTTGATAGGTTTATAGTTTTTTTATTGATTTCTTATGTTTGGACAACTTTTAATTTTAGTGTGGAAATAATTATCGAGAAAATGAAACTAGGATGCTAGAAGTTTGGAGGTAAATTGCAACAATGGATTATATGATTTTCTATCGGTTCTATGTTTTTATGTATAAATTTTTATTCTTGATCTATTTACCACATGAAGCAATTGATGACACACTATAGGGTCTTCAAGGAACATGGAGTATATATTTTGGTAAATTATGTAGTTATTACTCTTCCATGTTTCCTTGAATGTATTTGTTTGTGTTATATTAAAGAAATATTCATTGTGTTTTGTTAGAAACCTTCAAGTTACATATGGAGCCCCATGTATAGACTAAGTCTACTGAAACGTACTTTCTCATTGATAAAGCTTATTGTCAATACAAGTTGTTTAGTGCTTTTAAATCAATACAGGCTGTTCTCCGATGCAAGCTTAGTAAGTATTTGAGAAAGTATAGATCTTGACAACTTCAATTTCTCTTTTCTCAATTTCTTCTCTAATGAAGCGACACTTAATATCTATGTGTTTTATTATGTTGTGAAACTAATGATTCTTAGTTAGATAGATTTTGCTTTAGTTATCACAACATATTTTAATTTTTGCTTGTTTAATTCTGAAATCATTTCATTAACCCCTTTTCTCTTAATTTTTTAAATCCCAACACCACATTTGATTTATTTATCAACTAAAGAAACGACATGAATATTGGTTGAGATATTAGGATTGTGAATCATGAATATTACCAAATTGCTCCCTTAGCCGCATGGCCTATGACGACATAGTTTATTTCTTGGTCACATGACATTCCTTATTGGCTGCATGCTAACCTCTTTAGAGGTTCTTGACATCTTTTAAACGTCTAGCTTCCTTGCCTAGCATACCCTTGGCAATCTAGCCTTATTTGTCTTATAGAGGTGGTCTTGACACCTCTCGATCATACCACATCTCAATCTTCGGTTGTGCAACTTGTCTCTTTAGAGGTTATCATGACACTTTTGGCTGCCAAGAGTATGCAACATGCCTTTGCCGACACTTAACCAATTTCTAAATATTCTTTTGGCCTTTCTATGTTCTGATCACTCCTTTCTTTTGTCATCTTGAAAATAATGACACATCTTTCTCCTTTCCAATCTATCCATCCAATCTATTTTGAAGCATCAATCTTAAACCATCTATTTTGAAGATTACTTTCCAATCTATTTTAAAGCGTCAAGTTTAAACCATCTTTATCCCAACCTTAACCCCTAATATCCTCTTGAGTTCCTTAGATGACTTAGGGATTCATGGGTTTTGGGGATTACACGCAAGATGCACATCTTCCTCCTCGAAAGTATGTATAGCAGTATGCGAAGGGGAAGGAATGCGTTGTAGGTTTTCCTTAGGGTTATGGAATTCTTCTTCTTCTCTTTAATTCTCTTCTTTTCCCTTAACTTTATTAAGGGTTTTGAGTCATCTCTCTTCTTCTTTGTTTTGATGTAGAGTTATGGTTTAGTTGAGACTCGTGTCAGAGTATACATCGTCAGGAATGGGTGCGTGCGAAAAAGTTGAAAGCTCATAAACTTCTTTCAGACAAAGAGCTTCAATGGTATAGAGGGGAAGGGAATGAGACACCTTTAGGTGCTTCCATTCAAGAGAGGATGGAGTTTCTGATTATGGTGCCAAGGTTAACTACCATCTTCTTCATAATGTAGTAAATCATTATCACGTACTCCAGTGGGATGGTGTTATTGTCACACCCCTCCCAGAGCTCCTTCTTTTCTGAACACCTAATTTAGCTCTGAAAGAGGGTGCAAGGGCTGGCAAGGATTGCAATACCTTGGCAACACTCAGCAACCGACTAACCTTTCTAACTTAACTAGCAGTCACAACACAAATATGCTTGAAAGGAACAACAATACAAGCTACATTATTTTACTAATAACTTAGACCACTAGTTGCAACTATTGTGATACATCAGCAAAAACTTTAAACATGACAATAAACTTTTTACTAAACCAACTTATAGCATTGAAACTTTAACAATAAACATAGACATGCTCATCCTGAACTTTTCTTACAAAATCAAAAAAAAACTTTCAAAATAACTTAACAATTTCTAATAACTGGTTGGCCTGACAGCAATATGCCTAACATTAGGGAATGCAGAATCCATATCTAAAAAGTGAGTAATGATTTGAAAGGATAAGTCAAAAGACTTAGTGAGGGAAAATTTGTATAAAACATGCTTTCTAAAATAGTTAAGCATAAATTCTTGGCTTATAGAAACATTCAAGTTGTTGAAAATCATTTGAAAGACATGATACTCGAACTTCATTCTTAATTATAAATTCATAACTTGTTCGTAGCATGAAGTCTAAGTAATACTAACACCTCTTCATAATAAAACAGACATAGGATACAGTTTTCACCATATCCTTCTCCTCATAAGCACAACAAAGTATACCTTTCTTGATGAATTTAGGCATAGACTCGTCAACCTTCCCATTAGTAGCAGAGGTAACCCAATGTGCACATAGGATTATAAAAACATGCTTGAAAACTTAGCTTAAAACAAATTCTTGCTTTCAAATCACTGTCATAAACATACTTTTTAACATAAACTTTAGAAAACAAACTTAAATCCACACTTTACTAAATTATGAGTTCAGCTTTCAAACACTTGAACATGTATGATTTGCAAAACTCAATAGAAATTAGTAAACTCAAATACATTTCTCAAAACATGATTTAAAATATCACTAGCAAAACATGTGCATGCTTAAAAATTATTTTAGAAGTTCATTTTGTCACTCACAAACTTGATCCATTCCTTGGCTAAAAATTTTCATCAAAACGTTCTTGACTTGAAATTTTCATATTTAAGTGCATAGGAAATATCCAAATTTTCTTCAAATTTTCATAAACACCAAAATAACCCAAAAATTGTGCCATGACACTGCTAGCCACATGGCTACCATGGGCGTAGGCAGCACGCACGTGCACCGAGCATCAAATGACCAGTCGTGTGCTAGCCTTGCGTGCACATATGTTGCGTGCTCTTGACCGCATGGTGTTGCATTGTGTCACAATCGTAAATTTTTAAACATGTGACAAGTGGTTGTGTGACACTTGTTCTAACTCGATGAAAAAATCAATAGTATTAAATCCAAAAGTTGTAGACAAACTCGCGATACAATGTAGACTCCCTTAACGTTTTGAGAGAAATTGGTTTCATAAAATGTGAGAGAAATAAAAGCATTGAAAACATCCTTAAAGAAAGCATTAAAGATTTTTAATTGCAAAGAAATCTTAGATTGCAAAGAGTACAATAAAGCTGAGTCGGGGATTCAACTACTATGTCTCCCCTGTAATACATTTTAAACTTTTCTAGTTTTGATAGATTTACATATTAAAAGTGTGAAATGCCATGCCCTAGGTTGAGGACAATAAAAGGAAATAAGTAGACAAACTAAGTACAAAACATAAAGATAAGGTGGTGTGAGGATGGGCATGCAACCATAGGCAAACAACCCATTGGATAAGTATGCTCGTGATATTCTCTCCCCTCCTTTAAATAGTTGACGTCCCTGTCAACTAACGAAGCTAGAACTCTTCGATCTTCTGCTTTCATGCTTTGAGGTCTTCGACATGTTTCCAACTTATTTCTTCCATTGGGAGGTCCTTCCACTTGACCAGAAATTCGTGGATTCTTTTTGTGGGCCTTCTCCCTTCTTTATTTTGTCAGCAATGATCTCTTTAACTTCTCTATCTTCTTTCTACTTCAGGTCGATATATGGTTGTACACAATTGTTGCATTTCTTGTCATCGAGGTCTTGATCATAGGGTTTTAAGTTGCTCACATGAATTACTGGATGGATTTTTATCCATGCAGGCAACGCTATCTTATACGATGCATTTTCCATCTTCTTGAGGACTTCTATAGGCTCCTAATATTTTCTGAAGAGGCGTTGGTATTTATGCCCTTAAATTAAATTTGCTACGCTAGGTTGGTGAAGACAAAAGGACGTCGTTTCTTATCAACCCATTTTTCATAAGCGTCAAGGCTTTTTCTAAGCTTGAGAGATATCTATAATGTGCTTCCATTCTTTCGTAAAGTTATGAGCTTGTAGGTTTTTCCTTGCATAAGGATGGTTGATAACTTGTAGAAATACAAGTTATTATAGCCTTTTATGTAAAATATGAGCTCTAAATGCATAGAAATAGAAAAAAACAAAATAAAAAGTAGGTGATTTGTTTAACTTGTGAATAACGTAACATGAAAAAGCTTTACCTTGTTGTACTATGTTCCATTGCCTATACCCCATGATTTCTACCTTACTTATGTAAGTTATTCGCCTGATAACATGAGACCTTCCTTCACTACCTTACTTATGTAAGTTAGTTTGCTCAATCTTCCATCTTGTCATAATTTATTATCTTGTGCATGAATCTCTAAGTGTAAGTAATTAGTTTTAGTTCTCTTTATATATTATTTTAATTCAATTGTCATAACATCTAACCAATAAGTAAACCCTAGAACTAATGTCTGGAACCAATTTCCTGTATTCGACCCTGGATCATCCAAGTAAACCTGTTGGTCGCTTGCACTTAGGCGAACAATAAGAAAACTTGTACTCAATGAAGACTTAGCTATTACGGGATGAAGAGGTACATAATGAGCATTTCACATACTATGATCATGACCCATGACTCATCGCATAGAATCAAGTACGCAGTACATAAAGTTATGGTGAGCATATTACGTGTAATGACCTGACTTAGTGACGTATTGGAGTTGCACTATACACATGCTAAACTATTGTGTCCAAACTGACAAGCAACCAACAACCAGTCACCACAAACCTTGAAAAATTGATAAACATTTTTTCATTCTTCTATTCTCTTTTCTCCTAAAGTTTTTTTAATAGTTATTATTATTAGATCATCTTTTTTAATTATCTCTTTTCTCTTCATTGTTTAAAATTAATCTTTCTTCATTTTAGGAGATTTTTTATCAATTTATTATATTTTTTCTAGGTGAAAATGGATGACCCATCTATTGTGATCTCAAGTATAAATCAAATATTAATATATTGGTAATATAGTAGAATTTGTAAATACCATGGTTTATACTTTTAGTTTAATAAACATTTTTCATTTTTTTCGTTGGTCAATTTAACTAGAAAACTTAGGACATATTTGGATTGTCTTAAGAAAAAAAATGTTTTTAAAAAGAAAATCATTTTATTTATACACTTTTAATAAAAGTTGTTAAGAATACATTACATGTGTATCATAGAAAGGCAACTATAGCTATGGCTAAATGTAACTCTACTTGACTTTCTCTTTTGTATGACCCTTTGGCTATAGTTTTTTTGAAATTTATTAGACCCTTTTGTAATGTTGCTTAACTAAAACTTCCGTAAACCCCATTCGATTACCTAACTTATTATATTTTTTGAATTGTATCAAATATTCCTAATCAGACGATTCATGTTAATTCAACTGTAATCAAAATTATTGTTATTGAATATTAAAATTTCTCATTTTTACATTATTGTCATAAAAATCAATAGGGTCAAGAAATTGCATTAGAGGTACAAAATATGAAAAACAATTGTTAAAAATTGATATATGATAAATTTAGGATGTACAGATGCACAAAAAAAAAAAAACTAAACAGGTTAGCTAAACCCAGGAATTCAAAACTAGCACCCCAAACACAGACATCAGAAATTCAGATTTTCAAATCCTACACCCGAAACATAAGCATTTGTATTCTCAGGCATTAGAACCCCACCAAATAAGCTCATAGGCATTCAATTCCCAGGCCTTTGATTCTGAACTTGGGCGTCAAGTGCCCCCAAGAGGTTCTTTTGTCTTTCCTTTGGCCGTCTACCATGTCCATTTTGCCTAACATTCCTTGTGTGCTTAGAGGTTATCTTAGCAACATCACACCTCTCAGCCACACACACACACACGACAACCTTATTAGGAAATACATCAAGATCCACAATCTTCTCCCTTTTATTTTGTCATTTATTCTAAATTGATTCTATTGTAATT
>JBBPDI010095034.1:0-11459 GCA_037974545.1 Cucumis variabilis | reverse complement strand
TTAAACACTTTGTTCATCAAGTTCATAATCATTGTTGGAGCATTTGTCAACCCAAAAGATATCATAATTAACTCATGTTGCACGCATCTCAAACGAAAAGCTGCCTTAGGAATGTCACTGCCTCTAATCCTCCAGGAGTGACAGCCTGAATGTAATTCAATCTTAAAGAATACATAGACTTATTGCAGCTGATCAAACAAATCCTCATTCCTTGGTAAAAGATGTTTATTCTTAACAGACAACATATTCAACCTTCTATAATCAAAACATAAGTGCATCGACCAATCTTTCTTCTTAACAAACAAAATTGGTGTGCCTCAATATGACACACTTGGTTGATTCAAGTTTTTATAGAGCATTTCTTGCAATTGCACTTTCCGATCTTTCAACTCTGCTGGGGCTATTCTGTATGAAGCATTCTTTATAGGAACGACGTCTAGTTCTAACTCAAAGACAAAGTCAATTTCTCCATGAGGCTAAAATCTTAGAAATTTTTCTAGGAGAACATTAGAACACTCTTTCACCACTGATTCAGATAACTAGGAAACCTCGATCTCCCGGGTGTCAACCACACTAGTCAAGACACTCTAGGTACCCTGGTCAAGCAACTTACTAACCTTCATAGCTGGGATAACTTTTAGCGGAAAGATGGTTCCAACCCTTTTGTACTTGAAACTAATCATCTGGAGAAGGATGAGAAACTACCTCTTCGTTGAACAGTTTGTGTTTTGCATGGTTAAACTACACTTCATTTTTCAAACTCAAAACTAGTAACTCTTCATTCACGAGAAACTCATAATTGTTTCTTAAAGTCATAACAAGACAACCATGCTCTGAAGGTTTCCTTTTCTTTCCTCAATACCTCTATTCTAAAACCATTCAATAGGCTTGGTATAAACTTAACTTAACCATGTATTTAGTCCCCATTAAAACCACCAACATAACATAGCTTTTGAGTTTTCAGTCCCAAAACAGCCAAATAAATTGATCGCACCTTACTCCTCTGCCTACTCGGTCATCCCTTCGAGTACCTCTACATGGTGACATTTTCCTAATATCCACCAGTAACTCCTTTAGTCTTAAACATTCAACACTTCATAAACTTTAGTTTAACTTAGACAAGGTCATGTTTATAAAATCATACATAAAACATTAAAGCGTACCTGACGAGTGACGGAGGATCGTGTTAGCCATAGGGACATAAAAACATAGACTTACACCATAAATCAGTCTACAGAACCTAAAACTTAGCCTCTGATACCAACTGTAACGATCCAACTTTTCTAACTAAGTCA
Organism: Cucumis variabilis; assembly: GCA_037974545.1. Classification (NCBI taxonomy): domain Eukaryota; kingdom Viridiplantae; phylum Streptophyta; class Magnoliopsida; order Cucurbitales; family Cucurbitaceae; genus Cucumis; species Cucumis variabilis. The sequence continues at coordinate 10,164 of JBBPDI010095034.1, read as the reverse complement.
TAGTCATTAATTTCAATAAAAGACCTTGATTTACACAAAATACTAAATTCATTAGAAACTGTACTCTCAAAGAAAACAAATTTAAGTTCGGGCCCTGTTTTAAATAAGAAAAATTTCCAAAGTACAGGTTACAAGACATCGGTTCATGAACTTAGTTTAACCACAACATTTTCTAAACAGTCACAAGTGTTAAAAGAAACAAGAAATCAAAACATTAAGCGGACGCAATTTAAGAAATCCTCTATGGCAATCATGCCTCATTCTCGTCCCTCGTCGGTCTACTTTCCTTCTTACTTTTGCCTAAAAAAGTTAAACATAAAAGGGTGAGTATAAACATACTCATTAAGAGACCCACTACTGGGCCCGTAGGAGAAAATAACTATTAACTTCCTATTGAGGTACCCTGCACAATCACAGTCTTGTGATCCTGTAGAATACACATAATCATTCTAGTGTTCCCGAAGGATATACATATCAGTTTAGTGCTTTGCAGAAACACATATCAGTCTAGTGCTCCCGAAGGATGCACATATCAACCTAGTACGCTCAAAATATCCACAATAGGTGGTGATCCCGTAGGACACCTGCAAGGTAACTACCCAATAGGAAACTAATAATTTCCCTTCCCCCCCCCCCCCCCTCAGTCCATTCTAAACATCTTAACTGTCATTCAATTTTTCAATGTAAACCACCATTATGTCCTTCTTTCAGTCCAACACATGTACAGTCAATTTACCCAAACCAGTACACAATCAAACATCAACATAACCGTCCTTCAAGAATTAAATTTACACATAAGCGTCACTCACTCCAGTTCAGTCAGTTCAAAATAGTTTATCAATTTAACCTACAGTACCCTACCTACGCCTTAACATAACCGTCAATAAATAAACAATTTAATCTATTCAATCTCTTCAGTTCAGTCATAATGACTAAATTCACATATCAGTAAACCCATCTCAGTTCAGTAAGAATCCATACTGTTAATCACTTATCATATCTAAGTCCACATATCAGTAAACCCATCACAGTTCAGTTAAATCAATCAACCATACACTGTCCATTCTTTAACATAACAGTCAATCATCCTTAGTTCAATCAATATAACATTCTTAATTCAGTCAATCCATCAACATATTTTAAAACTACGTAAAACAATTAAATCTTTCTCACCCCTCCAACCTACGCTTAACAGTCATGTTCTTTGCTTCATTCAAATCCACCCATAACAGTATAACAATCAATTCATTTTAAACATTGAAATCAACATGTCGATCCAGTAGTAGAAATCCCTTACCTCGCTTTTATACAAGTTCTTCAACCGAACCAATTCCAAAAGTCCAATCCTAAATAGAAACAACATACATCAACACCTTTTAAATAGTTTCATTCATCCAATTCACCCCAAATGTGAATTTGGCAACTTACCCAAGCCGATGGAAAGTCAAACTCCACCTCAACCTATTGACAAATCAAGGATTCACTCACCGACCTCAACTTGGCACCTTCAAAGAACAACATTAGACAACCGTTTCATTGACATTATACCTCAACAAATCTATTACGTGAAACCATCAAATTCATTGTTACAAGCTTACCCTACAACCTGATACTTCTTGTGGCAAAGCAGAAATCACACTTAGCTTAGGGGAAAAATTGACACAAGCAAAAGCAGAATGAAACGGCACATGAAGGGGTGTCGAAACTGCAGCTGGAAGGAAGAAGCCGCGACTGGAATGGGGAAAACATGCAGCGGCACGATGGCTGTGACCTGACAGAACTGGCAACGAGAACCCATGGCCATAGGCGGCTTCATAAATTAGGGGTGCAGTGGACGAGGAGCTTTGGGCGGTCAACGGTAGCATTTCATGGTTGAAGGCCGAACGGGGCAAGAAACAGATGGTCGAATCTGGACGCTAAGCCACGTGCAGATGAGATTCGATGGAGGCATGACAGAAACGAGTCACGGCAGAGATCGGACCGACTAGGTTTTTGTCGGGAAGGGATGGCAAGAGGAGACAGATCGGAAGTGGTGCAGACATCGCGGTGACTCGGATCTACACGACTTCAGGTTTCATCGTCGACCAACGATGGGGTTAGGGTGCAGCGATGGGACGAACAGAAGAGGAAGATTGGGGATGGCGACTGGCGGTGCAACGGATCGAGAGAGAGGAAGAGGAGAAAAATTTCAGGAGGGGTTTGCTGGACGCGAGGAAGAAGAAGGAGAATTTTTTTTAATTTTTTATATAAATACTTATAATATTATTATTATCATTATCATATTCTTTCCAATCTCCTTTTTCCTCCATAACTTCTTTTCTTTCTCAATATAATTTTTTTTTTCCCACCGTAAGTGTACCAATTTAATACTTAAGAGTTTACAATCTTCAAGTAATAAGGAAAAGTAATAAAATAATTACCTTAGGGCTCAGGGTGTTACATTCATTCCTCCTTAAGAAACTTTCGTCCTCGAAAGTTCTAATTCTGGAACAAGTCTGGGTAACGAGCTCTCATATCATCTACTCGCTTCTATGTCACCTCTTCAACTCGGTGATTCCGCCACAATACTTTTACCAATGAAATCCCTCTATTACGAAGCATCCTCACTTCTCTAGCTAGAGTCTCAGCTGGTTGCTCCACATGACTCAAATTCTCATCAGTCGCTAGTGGTTCATAGTCCACCACATGAGATAGATCTGCCACATACTTCCTCAACATCGAAACATGGAAAATATTATGAATTGCAAAGAGAGATGGTGGCAATGCTAAACGACATGCCACAACACCAATTCTCTCTAAAATCTCAAACGGTCCAACGAACGAGGACTCGACTTCCCCTTCTTTTCAAAACATATAACACCCTTCATAGGTGCTACCTTCAAGAACACTTTGTCTCCCACATCAAACTCAAGATCTATTCGTCTCATATTTGCATAACTTTTCTGTCTACTCTACGCCGTTTGCACACGTGCTCTAATCTTCTGAATAGCCTCATTAGTAGACTGAACCAACTCATGACCCATCAACCTCTGCTCACCAACCTCACTTCAACAAACAGGGGTTCTACAACATTTACCATACAATGCTTCAAACAGTGCCATGCCAATAGTAGCCTGAAAATTGTTATTATAAGCAAACTCCATCAAATGCAAGTGAGAGTCCCAACTACCTGGAAACTCTAGACAGAAGCTTGTAACCTCTAAAACTAGGTTCAAACGTTCAGTTTGACCATCAGTCTGTGGGTGAAAAGCTGTATAGAAATGTAATCTCGTACCCATGACAGTCTAAAGTCCCTTCCAAAGCTTGAAAATAAAATGTGCATCTCAGTCAGAATCAAACGATACGGGCATTCCATGCAGTCTCACAATCTAAGTCAAGTACAGCTGTACCCATTTACTAGCAGTATAAGTGGATTTCCCTAGCATAAAGTGTGCTGACTTCGTAAGCCTGTCTACAACAACCCAATTCACTGTATAATCCTTCAGGGTTCTAGGAAGCCCTATAATAAAATCCATGGACTCATTGTCCCATTTCCACTCTAGTATACCCAAGGGTTTCAACAACCCGACTGGTTTCTGTCTTGGTGCTTTAACCTGTTGGCACACCAAGCACTTACTAACAAGATCTACCACTTCCTTTTTTAAATTACACCATCAATAAACTCGTTTCAAATTCTGGTACATTTTGTGTTACCTGGATGTATGGAAAAATAGAAAACTAAGAGCCTTAATCACAAACTCTGTTTTAACTGCACTGTCTGTTGGCACACATATTTCTCTCTCAAACATAAGTTCATCATCAAAAGATATGGAGAACTCCTTAGCTTGCCCTACTTTTGTTAGGTGATGCTTCTCAATTAAATAAGGATTAGTGAACTAAACAACAACAGTTTTTCGTCTCCAGGTCGACTGTACTAACAACTGAGCTAACTGTGAGGTGACTTCCCCCACTGAACTGCAAACTCATCTCTCTCATGGTCCTTGTGCAACAGGATATATCTAGTAATAACTACAGCAGAATATGGTGTCTTTCTACTTAAATTAAGCATCGACTACCACATTCGCCTTACTAAGATGGTACAAAAATCTCACAGTCATAGCCATTTACTAACTCAACCATCCTTGCTATCTCATATACAGCTTCTTCTGAGTTAAGAAGTATTGCAGCCTCTTTTGGTTAGAAGATATCTATATCCTTTCACCATACAAATATTGCCTCTAAATCTTTAATGCAAAAACCATAACTTTCAATTCCAGATCATAAGTTTGATAATTTTGCTCATGACTCTTCAAATGATGAGAAGCACAAGCAACTACTTTACCTTGTTAATTCAGAACACCATCTAAACTTTTCTAGAAGCATCACTGTAAATTATAAAACTTTCTTAACCATCATGTTCAGTAAGCACCGATGTAATACAAGCTTTTGTTTAAGATTTTGAACACTATCCTCATAGGCTTTGTTCTAAACAAATGGAATCTCTTTCTTGGTTAACTGAGTCAGTGGTGTAGTTAAGCGAGAGAAGTCTCATACAAACCGTCAGTAATAACCTACTAAACTTAGAAAGCTACGAACCTCACTAACTATGAAAAGTTAAGGCAACTAATAACAACCTCAATCTTTGTAGGGTCCACATAAATGTAATCTCTAGACACCACATGGCCTAGAAAAGATACTTGGCCTCCTTCAAACTCACATTTTGAAAACTGTGCATACAATTTATCGACTCCAAGAGCCTCTAAACCCATGCGTAAATGCTCCTCATGATCTATCTCTGTCTTGGAAAAATCTAAGATATCGTCAATAATTTCAATCACAAAAGTGTCTAGGAAAATAGTAAACACTTTGTTCATCATGTTCATAATCATTGTTGGAGCATTTGTCAACCCAAAAGATATCACATTTATCTCATGATGTAAACATCTCAAATGAAAAACTGCCTTAGGAATGTCACTGCCACTAATCCTCAACAAGTGACAGTCTGGATGTAATTCAATCTTAAATAACAGATAGACTTATTGCAGCTAATCAAACAAATCCTCAATCTTCAGTAAAGTATATATATATATTTTTTACAGTCACTTTATTCAACTATCTATAATCAATACATAAGTGCATCAACCCATCTTTCTTCTTAACACATAAAACTGGTGTGCCTCAAGATGACACACTTGGTCGATGAAGTTTTTGTCAAGCATTTCCTGCAATTGCACTTTCAGATCTTTCAACTCTGCTAGGGCTATTCTATATGAAGCGTCCGATATAGGAACGATGTCTAATTCTAACTCAATAAAAAAGTAAATTTCTCTATTAGGCAAAAATTTTAGAAACTCTTTTAGGAAAACATTTGAATACTCATTCATAGCTGATTCAGATAACAAACAAACCTCAATCTCCCTGGTGTCTACCACACTAGCCAAGGTACTTCAGGTACCCTGGTCAAGCAACTCACTAACCTTCAAAGCTGGGATATATTTCAGTAGAACCATAATCCTAACCCCTTTTTACTTGAAATAGCCTTTAGCGAAAGATTAGAAACTACCCCATCGCTGAACGGTCTATGTTGAATGGTTAAACTACATTCTATTTTTCAAACTCCAAACTAGTAACTTTTCATTCACGATAAACTCATAACAGTTTTTTAAAGTCACATCAAGAAAACCATGCTCATTTTCCTTATTCCTTCCCTAATATCTTCATCCTAAAACAATTCAATGTGCTTGGTATAAACTTAACTTAACCATGTATTTAGCCCTCTTCAAAACCACCAACATAACATAGTTCTTATATTTTCAGTCACAAAGCAGTCAATTAAGTTGATTACATTAAGTTGATTACATCTTACTCTTCTGCTTACTCGACCACCCCTTTGAGCACCTCTACATGGCGACATTTTCCTAATATTTACTAGTAACTCTTTTAGTCTTAAACAATAAAGACTTCATACAGTCTAGTTTAACTTAGGCAAAGTCGTGCTAATAACGCCATACATATAAGCATGAACATACCTGATGAGAGACGAAGGGTCGCGTTAGCCATAGGGACACAAAAACATAGACTTACATCATAAGTCAGTCTACAGAACCTAAAACTTAAGCTATGATACCATTTGTAACGCCTCTGGCCCAAGATTCGGATCTCCAACATTCCCCTGCATCCCCTGCGACCTGGCGACATCATCCTTACTTTCCTTAGAGGCTTATTAGAGTGAAAGTTATTCCCCTTACTTTCCTTAGAGGCTTATTAGAGTGAAAGTTATTCCCACAAACCAACACGAGTCCTTTCAGCATACTTTACCCTCACTCACATGCATCCTAGGAAAATTCCTAAGAGGTCACCCAACATAGAATTACTCCAAGCTAAGCACGCTTAACTTTGATGTTTCTATGATCGAGCCACCGAAAAGGAAGGTACACTTTGTTGGTATAGGTATTAACTTTTAATTCTTTTAAGTCTTTCTTAACATTACTTTCATTTCCTCAGGATCCCTCTAGTTCAGATGTGATATCAATTCATTCATGTCTTCCTCCTAATCTCGATCGTTACAACCTTTGGCCTTCTGCAATTAATTATTTGCATCTGGGTTAATTATTCATTTGCCCATTAATTAACATTAATTAATTATTGGACATTTTGACATCCTGACCCGGGCTGCATATTTGACATCATGGAATGTTGTATATGTTTACATCCCACTCACTTTATCTCTATATTTATTTTATGTATTTATTGTATATCTCTATATTATTTTATCTCAAACTCCTCATATTATTTTATCTCAATATATTACATTATTTATTTCACAAAAATTTAATTAATAGGTTGTCTTTAAAATTATAAACATATTTTATATTTGGGACTGACTAGTGTTTTCTATGAATTTATTAATTCTTAGATACATGAAATTTCTCATTAGACACCTATGATGGAGATTAAAATATTAAAGTTTTAGAATTTTAATATTTTAATATTTTTGAGGTAAATATAAAAAAATCGTTTAAAACAAAAAATAAATTTCATTTTTCTAATGGCTCCTATGCCACCCATAATTATCAATTCATGCTTAGGTTTTATTTTCTTCGATGTGAATTGATATCCATGGGACATTTAAAAAAAACTAAATAAAAAACTTTTTTGTGAATCCCTATAATTTAGTTTAAAAGATAAAATTTAGTAACCATTTTATGGGTGTTGTAGGGTGCTAACACCTTCCCTACACACAACTGACTCTCGAACTTAAATTGCATGAATTTACGTAGACCATTTTTTTTCTCTTTGGGTGACCAATCACACCTTAATATGGTTGGTGGAGACTTCAAAATTATTTATTCATTGAAATTAAATAAACAGGGAGGTCGGTCGCTCTGCGTCGCGATCACGTCGCGACATCATTAATGAGGGTAAAACTTTTACAAGGCTATATAATGCCTTATCCTTTCATTTGTAAGAACAAGACTTATGAATGTAATTTGAATCTCAATTTGAGAATTTTCCCTTAATTTGCAATTTTTGAGATAGAATGCATGCGAGTCATTCAATCTAACCTTGATCAAATTGGATTGTGGAGTGACTCAATTTAGAACAAGATTTCAAAATCTTGTTTCTAAATCTTCGATCTAAGAGGTAATTTAATCCTAACTTTCTCTTGGTTGATCTAAATTTGTATAAGGAGGTGTTAGTTTCTTATTTCAAAGGTTCTTGCTACGTTTATAGCTTGGATCTTTGGATTAAGGATTAGGGTTGCCTTATCATTTGGTATCAAAGCATAGGTTGCATTTTTGTGGCCTACTCTAGGATTGATTCTATCTTTCTTTCTTGTAAACTTTTGATTCTGGATTTTAGTTTCATCTTATCAATTCTTGTCTTTTCATCATTGTTCTTCATATCTTTATTCTACCTCAATCTTATAACGTCTTACATAATAAACAAAAAAATAGAAGGTTGTGAAGAAAAGTAAGAAAAAAAAGAAATTAAAAAAAGTTGAGAAAAAAAAATTGTTCTTCAAATTATTCATACAAATTGTGTGATTAATCTTGAGTTTGTAATAAAAATTACATGATTGAGTTATTATATTTACTCTTCTATGTTTCTACCATTTCCTAGGTCAATTGCATGATCATTTGAATGTCCTTTCACCTTCCTATCATTAATTGTTAAGGACTTCCAAATCTGTCTTTCAAACTTCTTTCATTTTCTTTCTCCTTGCAAATTAAGGAATTTCACTTCGTACCCTTCAACAAACTTTTAAATCCATATCTTATCTTCAACTTCCAAGAATGTTAGTTTGTCAAATTCATTTCTTAAAATCTTTCTATTTGCAAATCAATTTCTGTGTTCAGTTTCATCCGAAAATTGGGTACTTTCTTAGTTGTTTGAACCTTTCATTTTTTTTTTGTTCTTTTTGGGGTTAGCTTCATAATTATCTTGTCTTGCTTATATTGAATAGCTCACTATTTCAAGGATTGCATAGGCCTACCCAATATCATAATTTAGCTACTTTTCCAAATAGCCTATGTTTTGTGTGTAAAGACGAGTGTTAGGAGAGAACAATTAGTGAGTTGAGTGTGTGGGATCCATTTTAGTTAGATAGTGTTTTATCAAGAAAAAATCATCATGTTGCTTACAACTCTGATGCTCAATTTTGAAAGACTTTACGAGGTGAATTGGTAGACATACGATAATCCATTTACATGCCAAAGGGAGAGGTTTCAAAAGTCATCACTGCAAAGTACTTTTGAAAAAGTTTGGTTGAATTAAATCAATCGGTTGAGCACTTATGTATGTTGACTCAACAATTGAATTTACGAGACCAAAATTTGAAGAAGGTTATGTACCTACAAAAATTAGGCCTATTGTTGTGATAAAGAATGACAAAGTTGAAGACGACATACTTTGTCAAAAATTATCTGAGTTTATTGTATCATCTAATTTCGAAGTTCATGTTGATTTGGGTGAGTTAGAGAAAATAGAGGCCAGAACAAAAACATGTAGTTTGATTGAAAATGAATCTTGCAAGAAAAAGTTAAGGATAGTTTATGGCCTAGAGAGAAAATTGAAAGAAAAAAGCAAAACTATTGTGAGAAAGTTAGTGAGGTTAAATCTATTTTGTTTTCAAAACAAAATATTTTGATCTTATCTACAAAAGAACTTGTTTCCTGATGGGTGAGCTCAACCCATATTTTCTATTGTTTCTTTTGAGTTCTTACAGGATGCCAAGACACTTGTAAAGATGCTTGATTCGAAGGTTGCTTCTAAAATCAACAATGTCCTACATCATATGTCTTTCAAGGCTGAATCAAAGAGGAACCACTCAAAATTTGTCTCAAAATTAAACCATGGCAGAAAGCATAAGATGCTTAAAATAAGGAAATGGGCATGGAGACACTATTGGAAGAATCACTATTGTTTTTCGAAGAATCCCAGGTGGAGTTCCATGAATAACTTACATATGAAATTTCATGACCACAAACATACTCTGTAAGGCAAGGAAGATGAGAATTATTGTTTTAATGCCGCTGAATTTCGTCCTTTTGATGTTGGCGATGAGTTTCTTGATTCGAGGACGAATCCTTTTGAAGAGGGGAAAAATGATAAGGATCATGATGTGGACTATGGGGTAGACATTAAGTTTCCATGAAGCAACAATTTGAAGACCTCATGATTCACTAAATATCACATTTTTACTGTATTTTCATTTGTTTTAATTTGACAAGTTAGGTAGCTACCATTAATATGCTACTATTTGTAACGCCCCAACTTTTCTAACTAAGTCGAAGTCATTAATTTTTGACAAGACACCTTGGTTGACACAAAACATAGAAAAATCTATTTGAAACCATAAAGTCAAAGAAAACTTAAGTTCGGGCCCTGTTTCAAATAACCAAAATCTTTGAAAGCACGGTTTTTAAAACAACAGTTCAATCACAAATATTTCTAAACACTCTCATTTACTAAGAAGTATGAAAAACATAGAGCGGAAGCATTTAAAGAACATTCCCCTATGGCAATCACGTCTCCTTCTTGTCCCTTGTCGACCTGCATCCTTTATTACCTTTGCCTGAAAAAAATTAAACATAAAAGGGTGAGTATAAACATACTTAGTAAGAGACCCACTACTGGGCCCGCTAGGGGAAAAATAACTGTTAACTTCCTATTGGGATACCC
>JBBPDI010095004.1:0-11466 GCA_037974545.1 Cucumis variabilis | reverse complement strand
TAATAATAGGATTAAAGTTGGCCATTTGAGTGCCGCTTTTGAAGGCCAAGGGATTGGGATGTTATAAATATATATTGTTTATTCTTGGTACGATGTTTATTAGGGTTTAATTTAATTTGTTCAAAGAGATTGGGAAAAAAGGGCTTGAGAGGAAAAATTATATTATTTAATTTGGAGCAAATTTTGGGATGGGTTTGATTATTCAATTGCTGAGGTAAATGTAAATAAAGCCAAATTAAACCACAGCATAAAATTTTGTAAAAGTTTCATCCCATTTTATTATAAAATAATAAAGATTTGTGTACCATTTTTTATGAATGCTTCAACTGCTCTAGCTCTTTCCGTTTATTTACGGTCAAATCATATATGTAAAGAAAAATCTATATAGATTGAAAAAATTAATTCCATGCAAATCTTGAAAACAGCGATTCTTTTCATGCAAACTAACAATTTCAACTTCGACAAATAGATTTGCTTATCAAAACCAAATCGCCATTACTTTTATTAAAAATCAAAGAAAATCAAAGAGCTCTCAACTCTCGAGTTTAGAGAAATTTTTAGACAATATATTCTCATTAAGGTTTCTTATTGTACAATGAGATGAAACCAAACATATTTATGAAATTCAAACAAACAACCGCAAATATAATAATTAGATTCAAAATATTGACACCAACATCATCATTTATAAAAAATTATAAATATAACAAAATTTGTTAAAGTCTATCAATATAAATTAAATAAATAAATGTGAATCTGTACTAGGTCGATACTTATAATGTATAGAGTTTCATAGTTCAAAATAACTACAAAACTAATTCATAAAGATACTTCATGCAAAATCATCGATGAACAATATTCATCCCAGATATTAAAACGACGGACAATAAACTTTTTATTCAAAACTATCGATACAAACTACATTTTAGTGTTTCATCAAGTGCCACTTATGTGTAACCATTTAAAAAGTTATAAAGTGTCACTTTTTGACTTTCAAAAACAATTTAAAAGATGTCTGAGTATTACTTTCAAAGACAAGTTAAATTAATCTAAAACATTATCACTGAGAGATCGACCATAAAAGTGTATTACCGATAGAATTGTATCACGGACAAGACGAAATAGGGAAATTCTATAAACCAAGAACCTAACCAAAAGTTGTGAGTGACTAAAGAGAATTTAAAATGAATTTCGAAGCTTGAGTTAAGAGTTTATGTTTTAAAGCATGCTTTGAGTTTAACCATTTACAAAACATGAGTTTCAAGTTTAGAAAAGAGTTATGAGAAAGCATGATTGCGTTAAGTTTCTAAAGCATTCAATTTGAAAAATGTTTCTTAAAACATGAGATTTATGAGAATGTGGTTGAATGTTTTGTTTCTGCAAATATTTGAGGAAAGAGATTATTTAAAGCAAAGGTAGATTTGAGACTTTTTTTATGCAAGAGTTTTTCATAAGCATGCTAACTTAATAAGTTAAAGTTTTAGCATGAGATTTCTAAATATGCTTAAGTTTATACCAAGATGTCTTGATCTAATAGCAATCCTATGGGGGAGATTGTCTTGTGCACATAGGTCGTGTGATGAGGGTATCCAATAGATGCCTAGAGTTTCCATCACATAGACTAGGTAAGAGATGTAGGCCTCCACAGACACCTAAATTTTCCATCTCATGATAGCTATAGTGAGATAGGGTGCTACTGGCATCTAGAGTTTCGTCTCATAGATACTGTCTCGAGGGATAAGACTTCCACGCCTAGAGTTTCATCCTGTAGATACAAAGAGTTCAAGGTATAGCAAGAAAGAAAGAAAAGAGAAAGTTAAAAGCTAAGTTTGAAAAGAAAATTGTATTGCTAAGTTTATATATATTTTGCTCAAATTTTTCATTATCATGTTTTGTTTTAAAATTCGTCACTCACGGGGCTTTATATCTCATCCTTTTAATGTTTATTTTCCTTTTAGGTAGAGATCGTGATTTTCTTGCCTATTAAAGCTCTGCTTACTCTGCTAAAGTTTGATTAGATTTTTGTACAACTCATTCCTTGCATGCATGATAAATTGTAATTAAGCTAACAAAATACTTAGTTATCATTGTTTGTAGACTGGTATAAGGGTTTAAATTTGTTGAGTTTTGTTTGGTGTTGCCATAGTTGAAACTCTGAACTTGGTTTTGTTTATATAAGATTGTTGAACAGGTTGTCCAAAGGTTGGATAAACATAAAAGTGTTTTGTAATGTGCTTCAAATTATTGCTTTCAAGTATAGACATTTTCTTTCGCACTTTATGTTTAAAGTCCTAAAGAATGTAGATAAGAGCTACAGGTTAAGTAGGGTCAACAGGTATCCTAAGAACAAGAACAATGTCGGTTGGCTTCACATTACATCTCGGGTCTAGTGAGGAGGTGCTCCAGGATGGGGTGTGACAGTTGATGTGGGTATAATTAATACTTCCTGGTGGGTGTGATTTTCCATTTTTCCCCCTACACACTACAAAAAAAATATGTATTTTTAGACGCACAATAAGAACTTTGGGATAAGTAACGTCACAAAAAAAGCTTCTCTCAACGTTGTAGAAGCTTCGTCGTTATGCATGGCATTGGGAAAAGTTTATAATTTTTTAATATATTTAATTTCTCCCGACGCCATGTATAACGACGTCGAGAGAAGTCTATAATTTTTTAATATATTTAACTTGTCTCAACGTCATGCATGACAACATCGACGAAAGTTTATAATTTTTTTATTGTATTCATGCATAACGGCATATGAAGAAGTCCTTTAAAATCCCAAGACTGTTAATTTTCTCCCCACTCTTTCTTTTCTTCTCTTTTTTTCTTGTTCTAAGTCTCCTTCCCTTCTCTTTTCTTTTCTTCTTTTCTTCTCTTCTTCATTCTCCTTCTCCTTCTCCTTCTCCTTCCTTCTCTTTTCTTTTCTTCTTTTCTTCTCTTTTTCCTTCTCCTTCCCCCTTTTCCATTGTTTTTCTTCGTTTAGTCTGTCTTTCTTCACAAATCTAAGATGAAGGGAAAGAGGACACAAGACACCAGATGCATTAGGGTTTAGGGTTTGACGTCAAGGATGTCGTAGTAAACATCGATAGTGTAAACTGCGTGCAACGGGTAACCTGGATAGATTTATTTGTTTGTTTATTTTTCATTTAGCTATGTAGACTTTCTTCTTTATTTTATGAGTTTATGATGAATATGCATTTTTGTTCTGTTAGTTTAAATGTCCGTCTTTGATTTGTTCTAATATGCTTCAACTTCCAGGGTAAAAATGGTAATGCCAGTTCAATTTATGAAATCTTTAAACTTTAAATGAATTTGAAAGTAATACAAATTCCAAAAAACATCTTTTTTGGGAAAGGTTTTTCACGGATACATAATAACTTCCATTTAATAATTGAAGGTATTTTTTAAAAAAATATAAGATCTCCTGACACACAAGATTAAGTGTTGGAAGAGCCTACACACATCTCCCGACATCGTAATCTTGTGCGTCGAGAGATCCACTTCTGACACATTTTTTTTGACTTTGATCCCGACAAGAGTTTATGTGTTAGGAGATCCTTTCCCGATGCTTATTCATTTATCTCCAGACAATTATGTGCGTCAGAAGATGTTTCTTTTCTTGTAGTGTTAGGCCTATGCTATTTTCTTCAATACCTCTTTGGCCTACTCTTTTAAGGTACTTTCAATCAAAGATTCTCCCGATGTCTCTTCTCTCACAGGTAAGTCATAAAGTTCGTTGATGCCTTAGCGTCAAAGTAAATGCATTTTTCGTCCACCAGCGCATAGTATTCTGAAGAGTGATAGTTTGCATTGTAGAACGTCTTTACCACAACCAGATGGATCTTGGTTACCCTTTTGAGAAACTTTTTCCTACCAAAGGTCTTGAATGGCATCCCCATAAACTTGGGAAAGGACCCTGTTGAAGGGAAAGAGACCTCTGTAGATTTTCACCTTGGTCCTTGTTGTACAAACATTTATTCGTAGATATGCCATGTTAGGCTCTAAGTGAGCCACATAATATACGACTAGGTTAGGATGATACGATAAAAGATGCACGTCTTACCTATGCATTGTTGATTTCATAATGATATGTATGTAGTATAAGTTTTTCTCTCTATTGCCTAAGTGAAGAGAGGTTTCCTGGTAAGTTCAAAGTCGAACTCAAGAAATTTATGTTCTAATTGAATCTATCACACAGCTAATCCTATGTGATATATTCTATACAATGTAAATATGCACAGTATGTTTGTCCTAACTATAGATACACTAGGGTGAAATTGTCGATGCAAGATGAACATGGGAATGGAGTGTAATGAATTGTGAACTCATGTAACAGGCATGGAATGAAAGAATATTTAACTAATTAATCGCAATGTATTGTGTATTAATAATTTGAGGCGATACAAAGCATCTGTTAACTTTAGAATTAAGGCAAGTGTTCTTTTGGTGTTGTCACCATACTTGCTCGCCTCTTGGGATTCAAATACTTAAAGTTAAGCTATGATTTGTATATAATCAATTTGTATGCATTACAAGCAATTTATCCTAAATTAAGACGAGCATCCTTTTGGTTCTTTCACTGCACATGTTGGACATTTCTACAACTTATGTGAATGATGAATTCGACGATAAGATTGTATTCCTACAATCTTTCCACTGTCCAATTAGTTTAATATGGGTTTTCACTTGTTAGGTGATCATAATCAATACATTGTAAAACAAGACACTGCTCTCCGCGTTTAGCTAAATAATACTTATAAATCATACATTAAGATTCTTTAATATCAATAACTCATTACATTGTTCACAAACTAATTAAATGAGAATTAAAGGATAAGTAAAAGAGATATTAGAGAATGGTAGAAGAAATCCATTAATATCATAACTAGAACTTTAGGCCTCTCAGCCATAGAGTTAATATTACAACTAATTATTACATAAGAAATACGAAATGGGATACAAAGAAATGAATTGAGCCTCTAAATATGATTTCTCATATTCTTTGGCTTTGGTTTATGCATGTTGTGATGAGGAGAAATGGTAAGGGAAATCTCTCTCTCTTGTTCTTAGGCTCTCAACTAAAACTTTAAGACAGAAAGGATGAAGGAAAGAATGAGCTTGCTCATCAGAATCCAATTTTCCGCAACCATGATTTTGAAGTAAACACCTCTATTATAGGTGAGGAGTGATGTGACAAGACATTCCATGCCTCATTAATTCTTCTGATAAAGTTGCATTGGCGCTGCAGATTTCCTTTTTCCTTTATTTCACATTCACGCCAACCACTTTTGTCTGCTAGTGCTTCAAATCGCCTAGCTTGTTAAGATCATCGCCTTGCTGGTTGCTCATTTCCTCGCCCGACATTCTATCGCCTTTCTCTTTGCCCGACATTGGTGCCTAGCTTGTTAAAATATTTTTTTGATACAATATTTATCTTGATGGTCATGTACGTCACAAAAGTCCCCTTATTTTATTAAAGAAATACAAAAAAACGTAAAAAAAATGTGGATTCTTGATTTTCTTGATGGACAATGTTCCCTTAGATTTGTTGGTGATTCACCAATGTCAAGAAAACTATTTTCCGATGGACAATAAACATCAAGGATAATATATTAGTTGACTGGAAATGTCCATAAAGTTAGTTAGGTTTTCTTGATGGACGAGTCCCATCAAGGGATGAATTTTCTTGATTTGCAATGGCCATCATCGAAAAAATATTAATATATTTGTTATGGATTTCTTGATGGGTTTATAATTTTCTTGATGTGTTAAAATTTTCTTGATGGGTGTAGGATTTCTTGATGGACAAAGACCAAAAAAGATCATCGACAAGGTCCATGAGAAAAAATGATATCTTGATGGGCATTGCCCATTAAAAAATTATAATTTTGGGTTCAGGATAAGATCATGGGCAAAGCCCATCAAGAAACTAATGCCCATTAAGAAAAAATTATTTCTCATGAAGCACAAAATTTGGACCCTCGTTAATGGGCTTAGAAAACACAATATTCATCAACAATATTCTTAAATCCTTACAATTTTTTTTCCAACTATTACATAAATAATACAAGATTACTTTTTTAAAAGTTAACTGTTATAATTATAATTAGATTGAAATAAGTGGTTTTATCAAAATTAAATTAGTTATTGTGTTCAACTTTAATGAGTTGAATTGAAAGTTTGTAATTTAGGGTTTTTAAAATTTGTAGAAGCTGTTGAACATGAGCTTAGCTCAATTGGCACTTGTATATATTTGTGAACAAGAGGTCTCGAGTTAAAATCCTCGCCCCTACATTAAAAATTTATAGAAGATGTTTATAAATTTGGATTTCAATGTTACAATAGAAAAGCGAAACAAAATAGGTTTTTTTATTACATATTTTGGCATGGGTTTTTCACTTTCCATGAGCAAAAAACATCAGTCTCTTTTCTTGATGGTCAGACTTTCTTGATGTCTGCCTACTTGATAAGCAAAGACCATCAAAAGTAGACATTTTTTTACGTGCTTTACACATTAAAGAAGGACAAATTTGTAGTAGTGAATAAATTGTATTTCTGCAAGTTATTACTTGGTGAGGTTTAGGTGAACTTCTCTTCTCGTGCGCCTTAAAGGCCAATCTTTACTCTTTTTCTTTTCTTGATGGATGACACCCTTTTTCAAGACTTTCTTGGGTGGCCACCTAGATTCCTCCTCAATAGGGCTCGTCACCCTAATTTTAAGATCGAGCTCCTTCACTAACCATCACTTGGCTTAACAGCATAACCGCATCCAACTGCTCACGAAGCTCTTCTCTCCTTCTCTTATGAAACTCACTTTTCGCTTCTAACTCAACTTTAATGTTTAATACCTCATCTTTGATAAGAGACAAGTCCTTCTACACCTTAGTTGTTCTTTCTATAATGATGCGTGAAGTAATGGTAAACTTTGTATCCATTGGTTTTGGAGCCTCCTTCTTCCTCTTTTTCGCTTCTCTCTGTCTTGTTCTTACTCATCATTTCTCCAAAAGGGTGAGGACGGTAGTGGTATCCATATTTCCATTGATCTCCAACTCTATTTGACTAGGACGTGTGCTTACATTGCCTTTCAGCTTCAATTCTAGTAACAACACCTTGCCTTTTCCATGTTTCAAGGCCACATACTTTTAGACAGGTTGATTCACCTTATTCTTCTTTCCTTCTTACGTCTTTACATGGTCTACAGCCCACCAAAGACTTCCTTCTCGTCCCTTCGCTGTAACTCACCAAGAGAGATTGCAGAGATCTTAAATCGCCTTAAGGGGCATTGTGCATACTCTGATTCAAACTCATTGAAATGCTTCAAGGTTTCGCTCCGAGAGGGTGGTTTTGATGGTCTCCTTCCTCGCAATGATAGGAATTTTAATGTTCTGCTTTGAAGGAAATGGTGTGTTAAGGGAGGTTCGTACGTTGGCGGCTGTATGTGGGTTTATGGTGATTTAAGGAGGAAGCCAAAGGCTTTTCCACTTAAGGAAGGGAGAATAGTGATGGATGGGAGGTTCTTCTTGCGATTTACCAATGGAAAGTGGTTGGAACGTTAAAATGATGAATGAATGCTATCAAAAAGAAGAAAGAGGGCAAAGAAAATTTTGGTTGCTTTGACATTCAAAGGGTGTAAATAAGGTGAGAATAAGAGAGTCGAAGGGTATTTATAAACCTATTATGCGTGCCACTACAATCATTGTGTCTCTCTCTTAATTAAATGAGACACGACTACTTAGCGGTGCGTGATGTAGATTCCCAATGAATTGAAACCCTTCAAATTCTCCCTCACAATGAGCTTATCTAAATGCTAGATGCCTCAGATTATCTGACAGTTTGGCATCATAACACCTAGAAATGCATCATGTTTTCACCCCTCATTGAAATGTGTTACTTGCTCAAGCAATCCTAAACTGTTAATTGTAAATCCCTCATCCTTAGCTTAGACATAAAAATTATCACACCACCTCCCAAACCACTTACTCTCAGCCTGAAAGATAGTGTGTAGCCAATATATATTGTTCTTCTACTCAACGATACCTACTAACCCTAATAAAACTATAACTGAACCAATTTAAAACATAACATACAGCGAAAATAAAATAGACTTATATATTTATGTAGAGAAACTCAAAATGCAACTATAGGTCTAATATAGACATAAGGACAATAACAAAACCGTCAAAATTACTAATACAGAATCATAACAACCCACGTCTAGTACTACTAATACAAACTAGCTGGCCAGCTCAAAGACCTCTGTTCTTGCGTTTGATAGGCACCTCTAGCACTATTTCTTCTCAAAGATTAACCTCCAAACCATGGTTTAAAATCCCATCTACCTGACACTCTTGGGGTAAATCGTCTCTGATTTTAACTTCTGAAATTGCCTATTGTAGAAACTGCTTGACTCTGCTCCACAACTGACTTCACCTCCTCTAAACTATGCTCTACTTTCATAGCAGTCAGTACTAATTGTGAGCAATCACTCTACTTTGGGATAGTCGTCACTATTGTACGAATATCTTTCCTTGAACCTCTCTCAAATATCTTGCATCTGTCACTCTCTAAACTAAATACCACTTCAGCATATCGTGATAATTCGATATACTTTCTCATAATTAGCTACTAAGAGTAATCCTTGTTCCAATATAAAAAATTCATTTATTTTTCCTTCACAAGAAGTTCTAGGGCAATACTTATCCTAAAAAATGCTCCTAAATGTCTCCTAGTCCAAGGTATGTACATCGCTACATCATATTAGAATGGACAACATCCCTATGCTTTCCTTTTGCAAAAAGAATGTAGCCAATCTAACTTTTCTATGTTCTAGGCAAGCTCATTACCTCAAAGCACTTCTTCGACAAATTTAACCTTGCTTCTACATCAGTTAGATCCATCAAACCCTAAAATTTTGTGGCAACTAGAGCCTTAAGTCGTTCTATACATACTTTTTCTCTTGATCAATGGACACTGATCTTAATCCCAATGACCTAACAAATCTCTAGGCAAAACTAAGGTATCGCTCGTCCTCTGTCTCAGCTTGAGCTCTAGGGGTACTAGACTCCTACTCAGAATGTCTCTCGATAGATCCTCGTGTCCTGTTCTGCTCATGCCTATAATGTGTGCTAGGACATGGTGGCATGACTACCTAAAACATATCAACTCATTAGACATGTTGTAAATGCCTCTTAAACAAGGCATGAAACTCAACTTTCTAACTTTAACTCTGACTTGGCTTAAAGCCATAAAATTTCTTAAATTCTCTTAGGTAGTTCCTAAGGTATATACTCTCAACTTAACTCCCTGGTCCCTATGGATTATGTAACGCCCCAACAAAAATTAAGGTAATATTGAATTTAATTATCTTAATTATTAGGCGTTAATTTGAAATATTTGATTTAGAGTTGATGGTTTTATGAAATTAAAATTAATTAAATATTTTTTGGTTGAATATTTAGTTAATTAGTAGAATTAAATTTAATTAAATATTTGGGTGTTTGTTTAATTAAATTGAAATGGTGGAAATTTTTGTTCGAGATATGATAATTATATGTATATGTGGTTATATATATATATATATATATATATATATAATTATTATGGAAAAGAGTAAAGACAATTTTATCTATGAAAAATTAATTATTGTAGAAGACAATTAATTATTTTGGGAAAAGATAAACATTGATTGTGGAGAGAAGTTGATATGATTGGGTAAATAAGGAAAGAAAGGGAATGAAATTTATTTAAAAGGAAAATTGATAATTATATTGAAATATAGTTATTGGAAAAAGAAACATAACATCCCAAATCTTTAAGGAGTTTTTATAGATTATCTTAAATTATTTAGATGTTATATTTACAATTGGAGTTAAAATTTAATTATTGGATTAAGATAATTCATGTTGGACTTTAAGATATTTTAAAATAACTTATTTATTGGATAAGATTTGGTTAATTAAAAGAATTGAGAATGAGTTAATTTGGATCTTGAAAGAAAAAGTTGGTGTAGCACTCCAAAAATTAAGGTAAATTTTAAATTTAATTGTTTAAGTTGAATTTAAATTATGTTGAAATTTTTTTGGTGTTACTTTAAATAATTGTTCAATTTTGTAAAAATTATGATTAATTAATTATTGAAAAGAGAATTTTATTTTTTGGTGTTAAAGATTTGAAGAAAGTTGAATGATATTGGTAAGTTAATTGATGAGATTTAAAGGTTTAGTTCAATATTATATATAATTAACTAAGGGCATTTTTAAAAATAGCAAAATAAATTAAAATATTTACAAGCTATAGCAAAATTTTGGATTTTATTACTGATATTCT
Source organism: Cucumis variabilis (assembly GCA_037974545.1). Taxonomy (NCBI): domain Eukaryota; kingdom Viridiplantae; phylum Streptophyta; class Magnoliopsida; order Cucurbitales; family Cucurbitaceae; genus Cucumis; species Cucumis variabilis. The sequence continues at coordinate 1,137 of JBBPDI010095004.1, read as the reverse complement.
TCTATCACTATAGCATATCAATGACTATCGGTGATAGAATTTGCTATAGGTTGTAAATATTTTGTAAAATCTACTATTTTTAAAAATTCTCCATTAACTAATTTAAAAGAGAGAAATAATTATATTAAAGATAATATAATTATAAAGATTAGGGTGTTATTAATTTTAGGAAGAAAAAGATGATTTGATAGGTATTTAAATGGAGAGAGAAAGTTTTTATTGGAAAAGGAAAAGGAAAAGCACAAGCAAAAAGAAAAATATACGAATAAAATTTATTATTATTAAGAATAATATTATTATTATATTAAGACCCCTCTCGATTTACATGCAAATAACTAATTACCTTCTTCCTCAAGAAAAACCCTACTCGCCACCCTAGTTGTTCCTTCTCCGTCGTCAAATTTTCTCCTCGTCACTTGCTTAGACGAAGTCAAAAGACTCTGCCCAATCAAGACCAAGACCGAATGTGTCTTGCTCGAAGATTTCCGAGTCGAGGTCTCCATTCGTTCGTTGATTCGTCTTTGTTTACTCGTGAGTCGTTGTGTGTGAAGCTTCGTCCATTTGCCTGATCTCCTCTGGTCGCCTCTAATCTTTGTCGTCTGTCTCCATCTCTCTCGATTTCAGTTGAAGCCAAAAGCGTCGTCTGAGCAGTTGAAGCTGAAAGTGCCGCCCGCATGCAGTCCTCCTTTGCGCATCCAAGCTGGTCCTCCTCCTTCACCAAGCCGCACACGTGCCAAAGTCTATGGCTGCTGAGACATCCCAGTCGTGTCCTAGATCTAAGCCAATTTTTCTCTTTTAGTCGAGCCACCTTCATTTTTAGCCTTCGTGCAACCTATTTGAGCCATTTAGGTGAGTTTGTGTTGGGTTTAGTACATCCAAATAGAGATCTAAAATAAATTTATAATTGAAATTAAGATGGGTTATTTTACTCAAAGATTTGGCTAAATTTATTGGAGGATTTGAGTTGTGAATTTCTCCCAACCATGGTTGAATTAGTTTCAACCTCCAACGCAACCAAGGTTGAATTGGTTTCAACCTCATTCGTTGGTAAGTTTGTAATCTTGAGTAATTAATAGTTTAATGTGGTTATCAAACTATTGATTTAAATCTTATTTATGTTAAGGATTTGCTTGTTGG
>JBBPDI010094987.1:0-11469 GCA_037974545.1 Cucumis variabilis | reverse complement strand
AGATGTGCCTTGCACTTTTCTTTGCCATTGATAAGTTGAGGCATTATATGCAGGCCTTCACAGTTCATCTAGTGGCACAAGCAGATCCTATAAAGTATGTTTTGTCCAGGCCAATCATCTCTGGACGCTTAGCCAAATGGGCAGTTCTACTCCAACAATATGACATTGTTTATATTTCCCAAAAGGCGATAAAAGGGCAAGCATTAGAAAACTTTTTAGCAGACCACCCAATTCCTCTTCACAGAGGTTAGGGAACCTTGGACTATGTACTTTGATGGTGCAAAGCGAAGAAGTGGTGTGGGGGCAAGCATATCATCCTCATTTCTCCTCAGAAGCATTTGTTGCCTTATAGCTTTGCACTCACTGAGCTGTGTTCGAACAATATGGCTGAATATCAGGCTTTAATAATTGGCCTTCAAATGACATTAAAAATCAGAGTGTCATTCATAGAGATTTATGGCAATTCAAAGTTGATAATTAATCAACTATCGCTCCAGTATGATGTGAAACATGAAGACTTGAAGCCATACTTTTCTTATGCTCGACAATTAATGGGAAGGTTTGATAGTGTGATGCTAGAACATGTTCCTAGAGTAGAAAATAAGAGGGCGGACGCATTAGCAAATTTAGCCATTGCCTTGATAATGCCAGATGATGTAACTTTGAACATACCACTCTGTCAACGATGGATTATGCCTCCAGTTATGTCTGAATGTCAGGAAGTGAACGTGACAACATTTCATTTGATTGATGAAGAAGATTGACGTCAACCCATCATAGAGTATCTTGAACATGGAAAGCTTCCAAAGGATTCCCGTTATAAAACTGAGGTACAAAGAAGAGCTGCTCACTTCATTTATTACAAGGGAACCTTATATCGTCGTTCGCTTGAAGGACTTTTTCTTCGATGCCTTGGCAAGGAAGAGTCGATAAAAGCTCTAAAGGAAACACATACAGGTATTTGTGGAGCACATCAATCGGGACCAAAGCTTCAATTTTGGCTAAAAAGATTGGTCTACTACTGGCCTAAGATGATCCAAGACTCAATGGACTATGCAAATAAGTGTGAAGCTTGTCAATACCATGCAAACTTCATACACCAGCCTACAGAGCCTCTTCATCCAACTGTGGCTTCTTGGCCGTTCGAGGCTTGGGGACTCGATCTGGTTTGCCCCATTACCCCAAAATCATCGGTAGAACATTCTTATATACTGGCAGCAACAGACTTTTTTTCAAGGTGGGCTGAGGCCATTGCCTTGAGAGAAGCCAAGAAGGAAAATGTGGAAGACTTTATTCGAACACACATCATCTATCGATATGGTATCTCGCATCGAATTGTGACAGATAATGGAAGGCAATTCTCCAATAGCATGATGGACAAGTTATGTGAAAGATTCAAGTTCAAGCAATACAAGTCATCCATGTACAACGTAGTTGCGAATGGACTAACAGAAGCATTCAACAAAACGTTGTGCAATCTTTTGAAGAAAATTGTCTCCAAGTCAGAAAGGATTGGCAAGAAAGGATCGGTGAGGTATTATGGGCTTATCGAACTACTCATCGCACTCCTACAGGGGTTACACCATATTCGCTTGTTTACTGTGTAGAGGTTATCCTTTCTCTCGAAAGGGAAATTCTGTCGCTAAGAATGACAGTATAAGAGGGACTGACTACTGAATATAATGTGAAGCTACGTCTTCAAGAGTTAGAAGCACTTGATGAAAAGTGATCAAAGTCTCATCAAGCATTGGAATGTTATTAAGCAAGAATGTCCAAAGCTTTTGATAAGCACGTTAGACCTCGCTCTTTTCAAGCCGGTGATCTAGTACTTGCTGTAAGAAGACCGATCATCACAACAAAGCACACAGGAAATAAGTTCACACCTAAATGGAATGGACTCTACATTGTCTGAGAAGTTTATACAAATGACGCATACAAGATTGTTGATCAAAACAGACTACGAATTGGCCCAATCAATGGCAAATTTCTTAAGAAATTTTATGCATATTCTTGTTATGTAAAAAAGAAACAACAAAAAAAAATGAACTATGTTATGACTTGATCCCTATATTATAAAGGGTACGAAGGCAGCTTAAATGAAACTTTAAGTCCAGTCCAACGAAAAAAAAGTTGAACTACATTATGACTTGATCCCTAGATTATAAACGGTACATATGTTATCACTTGATCCCTATATTATAAAGGGTACGCAGGCAGCTTAAATGAAACTTTAAGTCCAGTCCAACGAAAAAAAAGTTGAACTACGTTATGACTTGATCCCTAGATTATAAAGGGTACATATGTTATCACTTGATCCCTATATTATAAAGGGTACGTAGGCAGCTTAAATGAAACTTTAAGTCCAGTCCAACGAAAAAAAGTTGAACTACGTTATAACTTGATCCCTAGATTATAAAGGGTACATAGGCAACTTAAAGGAAACTTTAAGTCCAGTCCAACATAAAAAAAAGTTGAACTATGTTATGACTTGATCCCTATATTATAAAGGGTGCGTAGGCAGCTTAAAGGAAACTTTAAGTCCAGTTCAGCAAAAAAAATTTGAACTACGTTATGACTTGATCCCTATGTTATAAAAAGGGTACGTAAGCAACTTATAGTTTACTTTAAGTTCAGTCGCACGAAAAAAAAAGGTATTATGCTTAATCATAATGATGTAATCTCAACAGAAAATGAAATTCATGAGCAGATAAAACAGAAAAGAAAGGGGGCAAAGTCAAAGTAGCGAACTTTACCTTTTCTTCTAAGTGTTGTGGCTAAGAGAATATTCTTCTTCCATGTGTTGCAGTCGAAAGGATTCATCTTCATTTTCTCCCATGTGTTACAGTCAGAAGGAGTCGTCATCTTCATCATTTCTTACATGCCGCAGCCAAAAGGATTCATCATCATTTTCACCCGCGTGTTGCAGCTGAGAGGATTCATCTTCATCTTCTCTCACGTATTACAGCCGAGAAGATTTATCATCTTTTTCATCTTCAATATGTTGCAGTCGAGAAGATCAACATCTTCATTTTCTCTATGTATCGATCGAAAGGATCATCATCTTAAACTTCAATGTGTTGCAGTCGAGAGAATCATCATCTTTCTCTTCAATGTGTTGTAGCCGAAAAGATCATCATGTTCTCCATCTTCTCTGTGTTGCACCTGAGAAGATCATCATCTTTATATTCAATGTGTTGTAGACGAGAAAATCATCATCTACACCTCTGACGTGCCGAAGTCTTCATCATCTTCCTCTTTAACGTGCAATTTTCATCTACTTCTTCAACGTGTTGCACTTGTCTTCATCTACATCTTTGACTTGCAGTCATAATCTGTATCTCTAACGTGTCGCAGCCATCATCATCTGCATCTCCCATGTATTGCAATTATCATCATTTGCATCTCAGATGTGTCGCAGTGGTCATCATATGCTTCTTCAACATGCTGCAACCATCATCATCTACATCTCCAAAGTGCAGTCAACATCTGCATCTCCAATGTGTCGCAACCATCATCATCATCTGGATCTTTGATGTGCGGTCATCATCTGGATCTTCGACGTGTTGTCATCATCTGCATTTCTAATGTGTTGCAGTCATCATCATCTACATCTTCAATGTGTTGTAATCGTTATCATCTGCATCTTTAAAGTGTGATCATCATCTGCATCTCTGAAGTGCGGTCATTATCTTATCTGGATCATGTACAAACCCAAGAAGCTGCAACAGTAGTGGACGCCATGATAAAGTTGCATCGTCTATCATGTACAAACCCAAGAAGCTACAGCAGCAATGGGTGCCATGATAGAGTTGCATCGTCTATCATGTACAAACCCAAGAAGCTGCAGCAGCAGTGGGCGCTATGATAGAGTTACATCATCTATCATGTACAAACCCAAGAAGTCACAACAGCAGAGGGCGCCATGATAGAGTTGAATCGTCTATCATGTACAAACCCAAGAAACTAGGATATCAAATTTTGAGATCAATAACAAATTGGCACATCATTTATTAAATTAATGATGAAAAGTGCAAATAATTAAATTTGGGGCTAATTAAAATTGACATGTGTCCCAGATTAAATATTGAAAACAATAAATTGGCCAATTATGATAATGTCACTTGTTTTCATCCTGACCGTTGGATCAAATTAATTATTTTGGTTCTATTAAATATTATTTACGTAGGCTAGGTTTAATTAAGTAAAAAAAAAGCTTAAGTAAGCCCAAAAACTAAATATAACCCAAATCTATGTGGTTAAGCCCATGTGTTTGGCCCATGGACCAACCAAACTCAAGCCCATAAAGTCCACCAGAGAACTCTATAAATAGAGAAGTTCTCCTCATTTGTAAGGGTGGAAAATTTTGGACTCCAGAAGGTCTAGAGAGAATTCTCCCAAGAACTAGAAGACTCCTTAACTTCTGAAGTCAATCGTCCTCGAAGATTGAAGCTTCTTTGAAGATACAAGTTTTCTTCCAAGACTCCAACTTCAAGAACATCACGTGCTCCGCTTTCTCAAATCAAGCATAAGCATTCAATCGAGAGAGAATCAGAGGATCAAATTTTAGAGATTGAACTACATTGCATCAAATAAACAAAAATACAACATCAACACTAGTTCAACACCAGAAACCAAATTTCTCCAGAAATCTCGTGGGAAGAAATTGGCACGCCCAGTGGGATCTTCTCTACCTTTCATCTAAATCTACAAGCAGACCAATGGCATCAAAGAAAGCTACATCCAAATCTTCAGCTACAAGTGACACCTACACGGGACCTATCACCCGTAGTCATTTTAAGGGGATCGTCCAAAAGCAAGATCAAGGTTCCACCATCACGCAGAGCATCCTTAAGAAAATTGATGGACTCTCCTAAAGCTGGAATTGTCATCAAGGAAAATACTCTATATAATAATTCTGATTCTGCTTCTAGCAAGTCAAAGGAAGAAGCAAACCCTGATGTGATGTTTGTCATGACGGCTGATGTAACGGTCGAGGCTGCCATGGCAGAGATTTAGAGGAAAATTAATCTCCTGATGAAGGTCGTTGATGAGTGAGTCCACGAAATCACTGCTTTAAAAGAGTAGATGCAGACTCATGAAACTGCTGAATCGAGTCAAACTCTTATTGTTAAAGCTGATGACAAAGGGAAGAACGTGGTGCCAGAAAATCAACCACATGAACAATCAACTTCTGTGGCTTCCTTCAGTTCAACAATTATAAGATATGATAACAAACTCCATCAGAGCTCAGTATAGAGGTCCGTCTCAAACTTCTTTCATGTACACTAAGTCATATATGAAGAGGATTGACAATTTCAAAATGCCAAATGGATACCAACTGCCCAAGTTCTAACAGTTTGATGGAAAGGGCAACCCAAAATAACATGATGCTCATTTCATCGAAACATGTGAAACTGCTGGTACGAGAGGAGATTTGTTGGTAAAACAATTCGTTTGAACTCTGAAAGGAAACACCTTTGACTGGTAGATCGACCTGGAACATGAATCCATTGATAGTTGGGAGCGGCTTGAAGGGGACTTTCTCAATCGCTTCTACAGCACCCAATGTATCGTCAACATGATGGAGTTGACAAACACCAAACAGGAGAAGGGGAGCCAATCATCGATTACATAAACCGATGGAGAGCTCTAAGCCTAGATTGCAAAGACAAGCTCACAGAAATGTCTGCAGTTGAGATGTGCATCCAAGACATGCATTAAAAACTTCTCTATATTTTACAAGGGATAAAACCACACACGTTTGAAGAGTTGGCGACTCGTGCTCATGATATGGAACTAAGTATCGCACTTAGAGGAGCAAAAGATTTCTTGGTTCCTAAAATGAGGAGTGACAAGAATAAAATTGATGATACTAAAAAAATTACAAATAGTGTCACAAATAAGTCTATGGTTGTCAATGCAACTCCTCTGAAAATTTTATCTAAAAGAAAAAAAACAAAAATTGAAGGAAAGCATGATGGCGAGGAAAAGTAACGCCCAACTCTTAAAGAAAAACAGGAAAAAGTTTATCCATTTTCTGACTCTGATGTTGCATACATGTTAGAGTAGCTGCTAGAGAAGCAACTTATCTAACTGCCAGAGTGCAAACAACCAGAACAAGCAGGAATAGTAGATGATCCTAAATATAGTAAGTACCATAGGGTCATTAGTCACCCTGTTGGAAAGTGTTTTATGTTGAAGGAGTTGATTCTAAAGTTTGCTTGTGAAAAGACGATCGAGCTGGATATTGATGAATTAGCTGAGACGAATCATGTTGCTGTTGAGATGACTTCAAGTGTTTCACTATCAACACAACTTTATGATCAAATGAAAAGTTTATTTCAGTTTGGAACTTTCGAACCTATAGTTGTCCAATTCCAACAAAGGATCGTGATGGCAGACTCCCAAAACAAAGAAGAGCCTAATAAAGATGTTGACGAAGGATGGATAGTTGTGACTCATCAAAAAGGAAGACAACCAAATTCCATTCAAAAAGAGTCATCATTCCATAAAAAGCACGCAAAAGGAAGCATCTCCCATAAAAAGAAGAGGAAAGGAAACAAGAAGATGCGGAAGCCTAAGCCTGTCAAAGAAAAAGACGAGAACTTCCTCTGACCTCGATGATTGATAACTTTGAGAGAATTTCTCCCAAGAAGCTTCCTTGATGATCATCCCAAGGAAGTATTAGAAGTCACTGCATGTCATGCTATCAGTATAAGAGAAATCAAAAACAATTATGCATCGTCTGAAGAAGTTGACAATTCATATAAAATTAAGCAAAGGACTTCTGTCTTTGATCGTATCAAGCCTTTAACTACTCAATCTTCAGTATTTCAAAGATTGAGTATGGGCACGAAAGAAAAAAATCAAAGTCCAACGTCTACTTCCACTCGACCTTCAGCTTTCAAAAGGCTAAGTATTTTCATATTGAAGAAAGATCAACCTTCAACATCTGTTTTTTATCGACTAAAGATGACAAGCAATCAAATGAAAACTTTGAAGTTAAAAGCACTTCATGAAGAAAACAATGATGATAAGATACAAAGTCGTGTCCCATAACACATGAAGAGGAAGTTGTATGTTGACATAAACACAGAAGGTCCCTTAATCGTGAAGCGAAGAATGATTATATTCACCAATTCTACAAATGAAGGTGAACAAATTTTTTATGAAAATATTTGTTAAATGTGTAAAGCTCCTTATCGCAAGAGCCTAAACTGCATGATGCTCCTAGACCACAAGAGCTTAAAAGGTGAATGACAAGAAAAAAAAAACCTCAGTTGAACTACGTTATGACTTGATCCCTATATTATAAAAAGGGTACGTAGGCAGCTTAAAATTTACTTTAAGCTCAGTCGCACGAAAAAAAAAGATATTATGCTTCATCTTCTCCCGTATGTTGCAGTTAAGATGTGTTGCAATAGAGAGGATTCATCTTTATCTTCTCCCATGTGTCACAGCTGAGAGGATTCATCTTCATTTTCTTCTATGTGTTACAGTCAAGCAGATTCACCTTCATCTTCTCCTGCATGTTGCAGTTGAGACGTGTTACAGTTAAGAGGATTCATCTTCATCTTCTCCCACGTGTTACAACTAAAATGATTCATATTTCTCACATGTTGTAACTGAGAGGATTCATCATCATCTTTTCTCGCGTATTATAGTCGAGAGAATTCAGTTTCATCTTCAACGTGTTACAACCGAGAGGATTTATCATCTTCAATGTGTTGCAGTTGAGAAGATCATCATCTTCATCTTTTTTGTGTGGCAACCGAGAGGATCATCATCTTCATCTTCAATGTGTTGTAGTAGAAAGAATCACCATCTTCATCTTCATCTTCAATGTGTTGCACCCGAAAGGAACATCATCTTCTCCATCTTCTCTATGTTGTAGCTGAAAAGATCATCATATTCATTTTAATGTGTTACAAATAAGAAGATCATCATCTACATCTATAAGGTAACGCAATCGTCATCATCTGCATCTTTGATGTGCCGCAGCCATCATCATCTGCATCTCTGGCATACTGCAACAGTTATCATCTGCATCTCCAACCTGTCATAACTGTCTCATCTGCATCTTCGACATGCAGTCATAATCTGTATCTTTAACATGCTGCAGCCATCATCATCTGCACCTTCAATGTGTTGCAGCTATCATCATTTGCATCTCAGATGTGTCGCAGTCATCATCATCATCTACATCTTCGACATGTTGCAGTCATCATCATCTGCATCTTTGACGTGTTGTAACTGTTATCATCTACATCTCCAAAGTGCAGTCAACATTTGCATGTCCGATGTGTTACAGTCGTCGTCATCTGGATCTTCAACGTGCGATCATCATCTAGATCTTCAACGTGTGGTCATCATCTGCATCTCAGATGTGCTACAGTCATCATCATATACATCTTTGACGTGTTGTAACTATTATCATCTGTATCTTTGAAGTGCCATCATCATCTGCATCTTTAAAGTGCAGTCATCATCTGCATCTTTAAAGTGCAGTCATCATCTGCATCTTCAACGTGCTACAGCCATTATCATCTGCATCTTTGACATGCTGCAACCATCATCATCTGTATCTTTGAAGTGCGGTTACCATCTGTATCTCCGATGTACCGTAACCATCATCATCTGCATCTTTGACGTGCAGTCATGATCTACATCTTTGACGTGTAATCTTTATATGCTTCTTCAACGTGTTGCAGTTGTCATCATCTACATCTTCAATGTGCTATAACCGATAAGATCTCTATCTCCATCTTTGATTCACCGCAGCCAAGAAAATCATCATCAACAATATTCTTCTTCAATGTGTTGCAGTCAAAGTAGTTGAGCGCCATGATAAGTTGCATCATCTATCATGTACAAACCCAAGAGACTCCAAAAAGTCGCGGCAGCAGTGGACACCATGATAGAGTTACATCGTATATCATGTACAAACCCAAGAGGCTCCAAGAAGTTGCAGCAGCAATGGACACCATAATAGAGTTGCATCGTCTACCATTTACAAATCCAAGAAGCTAAAGCCGAAGAAGCAGGATGAAGCAGCAGTGGGTGTCATGATAAAGTTGCATCATCTATCATGTATAAACCCAAGAAGTCGCAGCAGCAGTGAACACCATGATAGAGTTGCATCGTATATCATGTACAAACCTATGGGACGCGAGGAGACCAAACCAAGTTGCTTACACAGGACCTTAAAAAAAACAGCAAAAAAAAAAAGTCAGTGAAAGTTATGAAAAAAAGTAGAAAACAAAAAAAAACAAAGTTTAAAAAAAAGTATAAAAAAAAGCTGAAAGAAAGTAAAAAAAAAAAACAGTAATTGAAAGAAAGAAAAAAAATAATAAGAAAAGAAAAATAATAAGAAAAAAATAGAAAAGAAAAAATAAACAAAAAGAAAGAAAGGAAATGTAAAAGGAAGGAAAAAAAAACAAAAAAGGAGTTAAAAAAATATTTAAAAGAAAAGAATAAAAAATTAAAAATAAATATTCAAAAAAAACCAAAAAAATAGATTTTACAAATTTTAAAAATTAAAAAAATAAAATAAATTAAAAAATAGACAATGAAATAAAAAGAAAAAAGAGAAGAAAAAACTGTTTTTTTTCTCTCGCCATTTAAAAAGAAAAAAACTTCAATCATCCGTTCAAAAGTAGTTCCGCCATTGGTCATTCTTTTCTCCCAAATGGAAGTAGCAAAAAAAAAAACTTTAGAGGAGTCAAATACATAAGTATTGGTGATAAGATAATTGATTTTGTTCTCTAACTTGCTTCTCTATTTATAGACTACGAAAGGTGCCAAATCTCCAACTTCTTCCCAAATTTCTCAACAAACATGTTAAGATTGAGTTGGGAGTTGGGATTAGTTTTAATACTTTTCTTTATTAAAAAAACAAATAAATTACTTTTTTTAAAAATATTTTAAAATTTTGTTTTTCTAATTAAATCTAGGATTGAAAAAAATGGAGAATTAAAATCTAAAAAAAAATCATACTGTTCTTTTTCTATTACAAAAGTAAGAAAAAAAAATCTTTATATCAAATCAAAAAATTCATTCCAATCCAAATTAAGTAAAAAAAATGACAGTTTTTAAATTTTAAGGCAAATTAGGGGATTAAAAAAAATTCAAAACATTGACTTAAATTCACATTTTGATGAATTGACAATATTTAAATTCTATCATTTTTTTTTAAGTCATAATTATCTTATTAAAATTCATTGGTAAAAAAAATTAAAAATTCTTGGCCATATTTCAAATGATTTTTTTTAATAAAAAAAAGGTTATGAATTAAATTCAAAATTCACCAAACTGCATACATCATTTTAACCACATTTATGTCCAAATGCATAGTGTGATTAATTTAACATATTAACTGAAGTCGAAGTCAAGAACAAATCACTTGTATTTTTTTGTTTCAACTTATCTTTTTCGAGACTCGCCCACCTATATACGTGCACTAATCTCGAAAAGGGGCATTTGTTAAGCAAGAAATTTCGGTCAATTAAATTCTGTCACGTCATCACAGCAAAATTGTGATGATTATAATTTGATTGGATTTTGGGTAGTCAAGTTTTCTCATATCCAACCAATGCAAGCCCATGATGAAAAATTGGGCCAAACATGGGGCCCGAGCCCCTCAAGAAATGAGCCCAAGTCTAAGCTCAAGCTGAACAAGCAAATGTGCCCAAGCCCAACAAGCAAACGAGTCCAAGTCCAATCCCAACAAGCAAATGGCCCCAAGCCCACCTAAAGCCTAGAGGGTTTCTCTATAAATAGAGACCTTTGTCACTCATTTAAGGGGTCTTTGGTTGAAGGAAGAATTGAAGCTCTAAAGTACGGAAGCTCTCAAAGAATTGAAGATTCAAACTTCTACAAGCTCTCAAGACGTGCAAGTTCATATCAACCTCGATATCAACATCTACTAAAAGATTGAAGACTTGGAGGATTAAAATTTGTTCCCACGAGATTTCTGGAGAAATTTGGTTTGTAGAGTTGAACTAGTGTTGATGTTGTATTTTGGTTGATTTGATGCGATGTAGTTCGATCACTAGAATTTGATCCTCTGATTCTTTCTCTATTGAATGCTTATGCTTGATTTGAGAAAGTTGAGCACGTGATGTTCTTGAAGTTTGAGTCTTGAAAGAAACTTGTATCTTCAAAGAAGCTTCAATCTTCGAGGATGATCGACTTCAGGAGTTGGGTAGTCTTCTAGTTCTTGGAAGAATTCTCTCTAGACCTTCTGGAATCCAAAATTTTTCACCCCTTACAAATGAGAAGAACTCCTCTATTTATAGAATTCTCTGGTGGGCTTTATGGACTTGAGTTTGGTCGGTCCATGGACTAGACTCATGGGCTTAACCACATAGATTTTGGTTATATTTAGTTTTTGGGCTTAATTAAGCTTTTTTTTTTTGCTTAATTAAACCTAGCCTACGTAAATAATATTTAATTGAACCAAAATAATTA
>JBBPDI010094961.1:0-11471 GCA_037974545.1 Cucumis variabilis | reverse complement strand
TCTTTGATATGTGATGAGGTTTATGAAAATGGAGAAGCTTTGTCTATGAGATCCTATGCATGGAGTCCCCACCATCCTCCCTCTTACAAAATCATACACTATATCACTGTAATATAATATTCACTTACATGATTTTTTCTTTTTTTCTTAGTTCATAATAAATAGTTATTATTCTTTTTCCTTTTAGCGATAGAAGAGGTGTTTATGAGGTTAATTTTCAAAAACAAAAAACAAAAAACAAGATGGTTACCAAATAGAGTCTAAAGTTTAAAAGCATTTAATATATATCTTTAAACTTTTCGTCTAATTAGGTTACTAATATGTTTGAAATTTTTTTAAATTAATTGACCAATTAAATATAAAGTTAAAATTTATATTTAACATAAGACCTCAGTTAATTAAATTTTAAATGAGTGAAGGACTTACTAAATACAAAATTTAAATTTTGGTTATCTAGTTGACACATAATTGAAAATTTATAAATATTTGTTTTCAAGAAGATAGATAATAAAAATATTTAGATGATTAAAATTATGGATGCATGTTAAGAAATTGAAGATATCAAACATCCTTAGATAATAATCATGATTGTTTTGTATGAATATTGTTTAAGATGTTCAGGAATACTTCATAATTTTTTGTTTTGTAGAAATTTCTACCGATGTCTTAAATTTATATCCAATTTAATATAAGTTGAACTTATATACATATTTATTTTTATTAACTTGTATTTTCTTCTAAATAAATATAGGTTTTATTATTTTATTTGTTAGTTTTCTCAATAAAATAATAGTATATATTATTAGTTATAGAGTGTCGCGGTGATTGGAGGCAGTGTCATGATGCTCCAACATATGTAGCTCTTGGGAGAAGGGAGCAATGTTGCAGTGCAATACGAGAATTGTGGTGCTACAATTAAAATTTTGTAGCATCATGACACTCCACCCAATACTTGAATTGTGATGTTTTTATCGACTACTACAAGAATTTTTTGATCTCCCGACACAGCTTCACACAGTCAGGAGATAGGGTCTCTCCTGACACAAAAATTATAGCGTCGGGAGTTATAGTAACTCTCGACGCTCTCTTGATGCGTCGGGAGTTGGTGGTAACGTTGTTGTCGCTACTAATAATGCATCGACAGTTCCCATTTAAATCCTCTCTTCTAATCTATTTCACATATCTGCAAAGAGGAGTTAAATGGAGAACAAAGGGTTTGCGAAGAGGAGATTGAAGAGAACGAACGACGTGTGATAACCCACCACCGTCCTCGACACTTCCCTAGTCTCTTTCGATGCCGCCGCAACCCCTATCTCTTCTAGTAAGTTTAAGCTATATTTAAATTTTGTCCTAATTTTTCTTGGTTCATTCTTGTAGATTTGATGTTTTTTTCTTTGTTCGATCATTGAAGGGTTTGTCATTCTTAGGTTTTATATATCGACATTCTTATGTTTTTTTCTTTGTTCGATCGTTGAAGGGTTTGTCATTCTTAGGTTTTGTATATCGACATTCTTACAGCCATTACTAAAATCATGCAAGGTAATTCTTTCTTGATATATGGAGAAAATATTTAACCTTAGAAGTTTTAGATCATCATTCTTATAGGCCTTAAACGGTACATTGTAATTATCAATCTATTAGAAAAACAATGCTACTAATTGTACAGTTGTATGGTTTGTTTGCTTAGACTTTTTTTTTCACACAAGCAATTCAATCTTCTCAAATTTTTTTTTTTGATTTCTTGTAAAAGAGGAAGAAGAACCAATTTGATTCGGATTTAAAAAAATAATAATAAACAAACTCCCGACGTGGTACGACGTAGAAAGTTCTATGATCTTCCGACGTCGGGGATTCATCTCTCGACGTATTACTTCTGACCTTGGTTCCAACGGTCATTTGTGCGTTGGACGATCCTTCTCGATGCATTTTCGTATATCTCTCGATGATTTTATACATCGAGAGATTCCCCATTTCTTGTAGTGGACACCAGTCTTCAAATAGTCCACTTTATGATTATTGTCTTGGCTGATCTTCTAAATCTCCAAATAAGCTCATTTTGTACCGAGCTTGGTACGAACGGTCGGTTCTACTTAAATTATTTTCAATATCTGTAAAACTAAAGAATAGACATGTACAATACAAGAACAATCTCAAATAATTAAGCAAGATGAGAGATAAATATTTTAAGTGTTATCGGTAATCGGCACTCCATGAAAATCTTGAATACCCACGAAAGTAACGATCCCTTCAAGTTAAACAGGTACAAGATTAAAAAAATTAAAATACATGTTAAATAAGTTTTAACATTGAAGGACCTAAAAAGACACATTTTTAAATATTGAAGTGAATTTCTTTTTAAAGAAATAAATTATGATACTAAACTTGTATAGTTGGATGTGGTAAGATGATTAAATTTTGCACTCATATTTATTACACTAAATAAAATAAAATAATAATTTCTTTAATTGATAATAATTTTTGTGGGTGGCCTAAATCAATTTGACCCTAATTAGGAGGGTAAGAATAATCTGAATAATTTATCGATTCGGACTTCCCAACTCATATTATATGGGTTGAGTTGGGTTGAAAATTTTGATTCAACCCAAGATAATCTGAATTAATACTGTATATATATTATATAAAATTTATATGAAAAATTGAAATTCCAAGTTATCTTGGTGCAACTAAGGCCCAAGATCAAATAATTAAAAGCAAAAGTCTTTCATCTCGGGGCATCTCGAGACAAATGTATGTTCGAGATCGAATAAAATGAAGACAGAATTCTTTCACTAGGAGCATCTTGGTGCAACTAAGGCTCGAGATCGAATAAAATAAAGGCAGAATTCTTTCATCCAAAAACATCTCAAGGTATCTCGAGACAAATGTATGTATCATGATCTACATGATCGTTTAAATTCAAAATTCATCATTTAAAAATAATAACAATAATAAATAATAATAATAATAATACAACCCAATCCAACCCATATTGTTTAAATTTGGATTGGGTTCGTAAAACAATACGAGTTATTTGAGTTGTCAACTCAACTAACTCGAAAATATGTGTTGAATTGAGAATGTTCCCCAACTCAATCCGTTTACTATCACTAATGATGAAACTTTTATACTAATTTTTTAATGAAAAAAAATGGTAAGTTTTATTATAAGAACTATTTTAGCTATAACATATTAAAACTATTTATAAAATATAATAAAATTTATCGAACAGTTATTTAGCGGTTGATAAATTAACACAAAAATAAAAATTTAAAAACTCTTTTTTTCTTAGGAACAAAAAAAAAGTCCAAGATATTATGTATAATGTAAAAAGTAGAACACGATTGTCTAAAATACACATTAATAATTCTTTCTATATATCTATATATGCGCATTAATAACATTATTTATTTATTTACAATATCGTTTGGACAAAATATAATAAAGTGAACTAAAAAACAATATATATTATATATATTTCTTTTTGACATAAACTAAAAAACAAAATAATGAGCTTGCTACTTAATTATAAAGTTGTACATATTTGATTTACTGACTTTTACTTTCTAAATCATTTTATCTTTTTCTTTTCTTTTCTGATCTCTTTCTATTTAAATAGTATTTCTTTATTCTTTTTTATAATGTATGGTCAAGTACAAAATATTTTGTGTTTTATTTGCTGTTGGATTTTTATATTTTAAATATGGTTATACAATTTAGAATCTAAATATATATATAAGAAAAATAAAAAAGATGGATAATATGATGCAACTAGTAATGACGTCAAGTATACTATAAACCTCGAGGTTAGAATCCTCACCACCTTACATATTATTAGGATGGTGAGAATTTATATGAAAGTATTGAAATACATTTAGTATTGAAATTAAATTTTATCTTTAGAAAATTGTACCTAATTAAAAACTTGTCTAGATCTTGACTAATTAAGTATTCTAGTAGGGCTTTCTTATATAGGTGTGATGATATATAATTGAAATAGATAAAACGTAAAGTAATATAAAAATAATAATAATACAAAAAGGAAAGTGATTTTAGAAAAGTAAGTAATTAAGAGATTAATGTGATGAAAAGATTTGATAGTGATGTAAAGGTTGTTTGGTCCATGTCCATTTGGAGAAGAAGCAGAGATGAGATATAAAGGTTGTGCATGGAGGAGAACTTTTTGACAAAATTGCAACCATTCTTCCACTCAATGCCTTCATAAAGTTATTGGAAACATCACCTACTATTTTTTTTTCCTTCATTAATTTACCATTGTTTAAGCTTACCTATAAATTTCAATTACTAGTGTGTTTTTTCTTTACCAAAGGTATGAGTAAGGTTTTTGGGTAAAAAGATCACTTTTTTAAATAAAAAAAAAGGAAAAAGAGCAATTTTTATGTCAAGTTTCTCTCTCTTTTCTCAATTTTATTTAATAATATTATGATATAATAATGATATGTTCTCAAGTCAATATGGTTTGTCAAAATTTAATTTAGTAGATTTTCCTTTTTCTTTCTTTCTTTCTTTATTTAATTTCTTTTGGTGGAGAAGAGAAGAATCACATGAAGTTGAATTGTAAACTTGAATTATTGACAACGTTTTTCCCCTTTGAGATGAATAGGTATAAGCATTTTTTTTAAAAAAAAAAATCTATTTGGCATGTTAGATGTTTTTGTTTTGTTATGAAAAAAAAAAAAAAAAACTTTTCTTTTTAAGACAATACAAACAAAAGCAAAAGAGAAAGAATGAAGTGAAGAAATGAATAAGATGATGAGATATAAGCATAGAAAACCAATGGAATAAGGAAAGGAAAGATTGATGTTTCTCCAAATACATAAATCGAAAGAGAGTGAGTGCGGCACGGCATTGCCATTTTTATCCAATACTTCTGTCTCAAGCAACCAAATGCAATTTCTATAATCCTTTATTTCTCATCTATTTTGCAATCCACTGAATAAAACACACACATACTATTAATTCAATTTGAAATTAGAAAGAGATATCCACACCTATGTGGAGACAAAATGTTAAAGCTTTCAAATTCATTTTCGATATTTAAGATTTTGAAAAAACCCATTTACACGAAAAATTAAATCAAGAATTTACCCAAAAACGGAAAAAGAAAAGTACAAACACCAATTGGATAAAATGACTCTTTCTTTTTTTTCTTGAAAAAATAAAATGATTGAATTGATGATATTAACAAAGAGAAAAATGTGGATACAGTAACCAAAGATGGGAACAAAAATGAGATGAAACAGAAAAATAAGAAAAAAAAAAAGGTTAAGTATGTGCAGAAATGCATTCTTTTTATTCATGTTTTTCTCCTTTTTTTCAAAGCTTCAACAACCATTTTCAACTCTTCTTTTAATCTCTATGTACTTTCTTTCTTTATAACTTTTATAAAGATTCTATTTTTTCCCCTAGTTTTACACATTCATATTTTAACATTATTTCCTATTCTATGTTCTATTTTGCACTTACCCACTTCTTTCGATGCATGGACTCTTCCCTGATCACAAGATGTTAATCTTTTCATTCTCAAGTCACAAATATATTGTTGAAACTAAAATACAGACGAGCACAACTAAGGTAATTAAAGTGTAATCTAATTTGTTGAAACTATTTTTTAATTTAGAAGTTGTTCTTCCTTAAATTAATATTGGACTACTAATTAGACGACAATTTTACTTCTTTAAAACTTCTAAAAAAATATATGTTCATGTGTATATCATTTGCATTTTTTTTTCCAATTAATTTCAAGTACTTTTAACGTGGTCTATTTGATATGAATTTAGTTTCATGTTGATTCTCAAATTTTTATAAAAGATTAAGTCTTGATTTTATTATCTAAAATTAATTATTATCTTAGAGAAATTTTAAACAATTACTTAATGATAATAAATTTTATATATATAAAAAAAAAAAGAATAGGACGACTATTTTAGTAACTATATCTAAAAAAGGAAAATTTAATGAATTTGTTGAGGGATAAAACTGTAAAATTCACCTAACACCGATACACCATAAACGGAAATGAAACTTAAACCTAAATCTTCACCTTGGAATTTTGAGGAAATTAATAGTAATATTATGATATATTCACCCCATGGGAACTCCATTGTCAGCCCATGAGCTTCGATGAGGTTGACCCACTAGCTATCACTTGGCCTTAGCCCATAGTTTAGATTTGTTTTCTTTTTTTCTGTTTTTTTAAAGGAATAATAATTAAAGATATAGCAATATTTAAAATAATTGTAAATATAGCAAACTATCGCTGATAGACTTGTATCGATGATAAATTCGTATGGTCTATCAGTGATAGGTCAATATTTACAACATAGTCTATCAATGATAGAATTCTATCACTGATAGAATTTGACAAATTTTGTTATATTTGCAATTTTTTTAAAATATTGTTATATACTTAATTATTTTGAATTTAATTGCTAAATTTGCAACTATCCCTTTTTTTAATTAAATTCAAAATAATTAAGGATCTAGCAACATTTTAAAAAAATTTACAAATATAGCAAAATTTATCAAAGTCTATCACTAATAAATCACGTTATAAATATTAGTCTATCAATGATAAATTATAAGAGTCGATAGATTTTGCTATATTAACAAAAAAAAAAATTAAACGTTGTCATCTACTTAATTATTTTTTCTAAAATTTTACACTAATTATAATTATCATTTTTTTTTTACTAAATCATGCCAAATGAGCCAAATGAACCAAATAAAAATGAATTCCAAACTACATTATTTTAAATTGACAAAATAAATTAGACAGATGCACATATGTTTTTCAAGAGTTTGAAAGTTGTAGCACATATACAAAATTTATTATACACATGCACAGTATATAAAGTACTCCATAGCAAGCACAGCACTTCATTTTGAAATCTAAGTGATTCATAAGATCATCCAACCATGTTTTTACAAAATATAAAACAATGCATATCTCACCAAAAATTTCCTGTACCCATTGATGTTTTTTTAAAAAAAAAAAAAAGATATCACAGTTAAACAAAATTTTCGAAATCCCATCTTGCAAAACTATTCACATTTAAAAAAAAATGTGTTTTCAAAAAAATGGGATCAAAATTCTTCTAGGTGAACCGATCGCCACTAGATGCACATTTTTTCTCCCGACGAGATCTCACAAGATACATTATATTTAGAACGTTTTCAAATATGCCCCCTTCCATTACATAGATCACCAAAATTGTCATCTTCATCGATGGATTCACAACCCCTTTTCCAAGTAGAAAGATGTTGGGATCCATTCGAATCCCAAAGGATCATGGAGTCATTACCAATAAAGATAATCGATAGAGAAAAAAGGTAAAGCTTGTCATAGTTCATATCTTTTGTCACCATTGCTTCTTGTGAAATTCCTCAACAGTAATCAATACAAACGACCTCTTAATTGCAGCCCATTTCTGCTAAGAGACATTTAACATAAGCATCATCATTTATTTTAGTCGTAGGACACTCCTAATCCAAGTTGTAGTTGCATTATTGAAAGGATGAGAGCCCTTATGCATCAGAAGAACACAGAGATCAAAAGATGGTTTTAATTGCTATAAGAAATAGTAAATTGGAGAAATTCAATATAAAAGGAATCCTAGCTTGATGGTCCAAAACATTTGTTAGTGGAATTTTCATTACCTAGATACATTCATTGTCTTCATCTAACCAATTTAAATTAGAAAAGCTAACTAAATCATCCTAATAATCAAACTAGCCTTATTTGAAGTGATGAAAAGCATGTCAACTCGATTCAACCTAATTGTATTAAGATTAAGAGAAAGTTCGATTGAAAAATTAACTTTCTTTTTCATATCCGTAGGTGTTTGGACCAACTTACATGCACTTCAAATTCCTAGATCAAATCCATGACCTCTAAGTTAGCTTTTTACCACTAGGTCAATCCATGGTGGTTGATTAAAAAATAAACTTACAGGGGTCTAGTTAATTATTTAGATAGAATTAATTCATTGATGAGAACAATTCCCAAATAAGTTGCTATTAAGCTAATCTAACTTAATGCAATTGTCATGCACCAAATAATAGAATATAAAACAATCAAGCAATCATCATACAGTTTACGAGCATCCACAATATGTATTAGAATCATTCAAAACAGAATTAAAACTCGACGATATATTTCTAGTTCAAATTCTCACAAACGCCATAAAATAGATTGAAACCCTAGAAACCCAAGCTAAAAAAGAGTACCTTAGCCTCCCAATCCACATGTCAAATGATGAGAAAGAGTTAGAAGACATAAACCCTACAAGAAAAGCTCAAAAATTTAGGGAAAAATGTGCTATGACTACTTAAATTCGGAGGAGTTTTGATCTAGGCAATGGAAAACTATTTATAAAATACAATGTGGTGTCCTGGTGCTGACCAAAGTCTGCACATGAGTCTAACTCAAAGCATCTCAGCGCTATGCGCTTTCCGTGAATTTTGACTATTATGCCTTATAGTGTTGCACATAACGTCATGGGGGTCAAGCGCTGCTAGGCAAAAACCTATTTGACTTCTTAACTTCACACTTTTACCTTCGATGATGCTTTATAACTTTCATTTTGCCTAATTAAGCTTCAAATCTACATCAACACCAAATTCTACTCTTAGTTTGTTCGAAACTTACAAAATAGAAACATAAAATCATGCAACGATTCCTAATTAAGAGGGATTAGATTGCACATTTGTAGTGCTATCCTTAATCCTTCATCATTCCAAGGAAGGTAGAATAATAAAGCACACAGTCACATAAGATAGCTTATGCCAAGATGTGTTTCTCGTGCCTTAATAGTCAACAAAAACCAAGAATTCAATCCACAATGCAATTTAAAAACAAGCAATCAATTGATGCAAAAATTAGAATTCTTTCCTCATATCTATTCATGCATAAACAAGTTCGAAACCTTTCTACTTATGCCTAAACAAAACCCAAAATAGATTTTAGAGTACCCTCAATTCATCTTTCCTCTACTCTGGAAAAAGTAAGATTTAAATGTAACTTTCTAATGTAAATCGGCAATATCAAGTAATCACCAAACCAACTTCAAGTCCTATTCCATTTTCGCTCTTTATTTTTTTGCTTTTTTTTCATTTATTTATTATAAATGTGCTCCTTCGGGTAATGTTGCCCTCATTTAGATTTAAAGTATAGATTTTGGTCAAGATCCTTTCAAAGCCCAATTCTTGCCCAATTCATGTTAGGCGTAATTTTCTTAGCACTAATTAACATAGAATTGGTTCATTTTCTCTTTCTTTTTTTATTTTAATTTTATTTTCAACGAAAGATGGGAAAATTGGTTGATTTAGTCTTTCACATGCATTACTAAATTGACGTTAGGAAGGCCTTTCGAGGTGACAACAAATATATAGACCTGATAAAGTTACTCTATATTAGATCTTATGTCCTAAAACTTGCATAGATAATAAATGCACTTCATTAATCATTATTGATAAAGTGTTATTGATTATTTTATTAGTTATCTTAATAATCTAAATCCAACAAACTACATCCTAGGTTGTCTTATGAGTCTTAATTATATGTAGAAACATATAGATATGAATAACGTTTAAAATACAGCTTAAAGAGTTTATAGTATAGGGATAAGTTTAGGTATCTTATCCTGGTAACACTATGACCCACTTTTTGTATTCGATACAAATGCAATAATTCAATGTGCGTTCGTGTAAGTGTCATGCAACTGGAGGTAACCTATACAATGAATTTGGATAAGACTAAACCACAAAATAGTTATCACTATATGTAATTCCGTTAACTAGTTAGGTTTCTATTTCATTAGGATGACCTAAGAATTTAGTCTTAATCATGAGTGTATGTATTATGAACTCGTGTTCGTGAAAAAATGTCTTTTAATTTGTACAAGTGATAGTGGTCGTTTCTCCGAATCAACAAGGCTATCATTTTTTGGACGAGATCAAGTTAAGAGCTAGAAACATAATATTACAAGATGGAATTGACACCTTCCCAACAAGATGAATGTTCCTTTAAATGATGTATCCAGGACCTGAATAGGGGGTCCTACTTTCTCTATGGCATGACATTGATTTTTGTTTATTAGTTGAACTATAAACAAGTTCACATCAGAAAAGCACTAGTTTAAAGACTAAGAAATAACTCAAAAGTAAGACGGTAATTTGACTCATCAAGTGTTATGGACATTTGTGAATAACTAACTTGCTATTATTGGTTTATATCGGTGGACACCTAAATATATCTATAGTAAAAAGAGTTTAGTGTCTTCAATGATATGTACACACAACAAACAAATATTGATTAACGTGGTTTGAGTTTAATCAATTTATCTTTTATCATTATATCTTATGATTTTTAGATTCATTGGGTCCTCAGACATAAAGAGTATTAAAGCTATTATATCTTAAATGGAATTTGAATTGATCAATTTCAACTAGAAAATTTATTTGTATTATGTATGTCGATGCACAAATTTTTTAGAACAAACTCGTTACGTATCATGACTACAAAATTCTTTTAGTATAATGTTGAAAGGTAACTCTAAAAAAGGTTGGTGTGAAAAATATCATGTCCATCTCTCTTTGTTTTTGTTTCCTTTTATATAACTTTTGTTTCGTATGTTATTTTTTAAAAAAAATTATTGTAAATGGCATAATTATTAAAATATTTAAAACATAGCATTTAAACATCCTCAAATTTGAAATATCAAAAAACTAAAAAGTTGTTTGTCCTTGGGATTAGAGAGGAGTACCCCACTTCATGTTTGACTCTGGTATTATGATAATATTAGGATTAGGATTTTTCTAATCCTAATATGACAATAATACTTGTTCTCGCTCCTTTTTCTCCTCTTCCTCACGCTCACTCTCGTGTTAAACTTTTTCTCCTCTTCCTCACACTCACTCCAAATATTTACAAGTAAAAGTAGAAGACCAAACCAAAGGAAAATAGCAATAATAGTCACCACAAAAGTAAACAATCACCACAAGTGAGATAATGGTCTTACACCTTATTATAACATGCAAACTATTATATGAAAATCTCGAAAAATTAGAAAAATATATGTGTGATCTTTTGAATTAAGAAAACAATATTAATGTTTTCCTTTTATCAAGAAAAAGAAAGTCGGAAGAAATTGGAACAGAGTGGAGATTCTGTAAACAGAGGACGGAGGAAAAAGAGCCGTTACAGTATTGTCCGACGGACGGCGAAATAAAAAGAGAAGGAAAAAAAGTGCCGTTAGGACGACAGATTTTCCGATGCGGTGCAGCGCTTCCATATGTGATATCCCAATTCAAAATTTCAAACCTAATACCCTAACGGTCTGAATTTTCCTTACCGGAGCGGCAGAGCCCTTGTTTCCCTCCCTTTAAATCAAACTCCAATCCCACTTTCCTCCGCCTTCAAAACATAAACTCCCTCTCTCAAATCGATAATA
>JBBPDI010094943.1:0-11479 GCA_037974545.1 Cucumis variabilis | reverse complement strand
ATCTGTTTTCATAAAAGAAAGTACTATCATAAAGAATCCTACTTTATCATCCAGATTTCGATGGATTCTCTCTCCCGCTCCATGCTTTCTAAATTTCTCTCTAAACTCTCTCCGCATTCCTCCGTTATTATTGACACGACTTCTTCCTCTTCTTCACCTGTTACTCAAAAAACCCCAAAATCGAGCGATGATCTTTCAAAGGCTATTGCCAACCATAATTCAGCCAAATCCCATCTGGCTTAGGTTGAAAACAGACTCAAGAATTGGTCTATTCCAAAAATAGATCCAAGCTAGGTATACAAAACCAATACCTTCAATTTCTCTCAGCAAGACGTAATTGTCATCACTGAAGAGAACGTAACAATGAAAGATGAATTCACTGCTATCAATCTTCTATCTAAAGAAATCCTCTTCGAGTTAAGAACAATTCAAATACCTCCACATCTGATGTGTTCAAGTTGCCCTAAAACCTCTCTTCAGAGAAGGATTATACGTACCAGTCTACCTTGCTTTAAGAGACAAAAGGCATCTCAGATTCACTCCCTCTTTATTAGGGATTGTTCAATCAAATTTGGAACAAGGACCAGTCTATTTCAACTGCAAACCTGGTCTTACAATCTCTATTCAAGACAAAAACATCATGGACTCTTTAAGCCTTGATGTTCATTCACAAGGACTTGAGCTAAATGACAGATCACTTCCTTTTGTCGTATCATACCGCATCTACTTTAAACTGATGCATACAAACCTCTCTCCTAAAGCATTAGAAATTTCTCCAAAGGGATACACTATGCTTACGAAAGTCAACATGGAAAAATCTTCCAGGACTATTCCAAAAACCCTCAAATGGAATGATCTAACTAAGAATTCCATTTGGAAGATGCAAGGAGAAACTGCCCCTGTTAGAAGAAACAACATGGAGGCATCAATCACCGAATTTCCAAGCACGTCTTCAATTAGAACAGAAAGTTCGTTTTTAGATACTCTAAGAAGATCTGAGTCAATTAGAGCATCGATGGATTTCTCCCAATCGATCCTCAATGTTCATTACAAAAAAGAATATGGATCTCTTTCTCCTACCCAATCTGACATGGAAAGGAGAACTGAACCTGTCTACAATCAAATTAATGTCATATCAAGCGATAATGATGAATCTCGCTTTCAAGAATATCACAGCAAGTACCTAGACATGTGGCTTGCTCTCCAGCAGAGACTAGGAAACCCTTTCTCCCTATGCCAGACTTCATCGCTGGTATAAAGCAAAAAGAACGAGCTAGAAATGAAGCTCTCATCAAAAAACTCGAAGCAAATGGCCAAGTTGCAATGATCAAAGGATCAGTTGTTTTGGTCACTGCTAAGGGTAAAGAAATAACTTTTAACTATCCTCTTGAAGAAGGTTACTTTCCTCATCCTGTAATACCTGGAATTAAGATGGTTTATTCTCCCTACAAAACCATCAATGAAGATAAGGTTCAAAAGGTTGGAGTTCGCGAAATCAAGAATATCCAACATCAACTCAATTACACAAACAAAGTTCTTTCTGCAGTATCCAAAGCAGTAGAAAGAATTAAGAATCCAGGCACTCCAATAAGGAATAAGAACCCTGAGATTCCACAAGTTGATCCAAATCAACCGATTTTTCAGCCTAACAGCTTTAACATAGGCCGACTCAAGAACAATGCCTCAGACTATCTGTCTGAAATCAATAAGCGACTTGCCGCTATTTCCATCAACAAAGACCCTAAAGTGTTAACAACATAGATAGAAAAACAAGAGATCTCAACAAACAAAGTTGAGAATCCAAAAGGAATCAACATGATTAAGAAAGATTCCTTGCCTCAAACTTCTACTTTGAAGATTCTTCCAGTAGCCCAATGGGTAGATATAAAAAAACCACTACCCTCAGCCATCACCTCCTGATCTGGGATGGAATGATCTTCATCATGAGAAACATACTTATGATGGAATGTCTCTAGTCACATGAAATATCGATGGATATTCTGAAGCTCAAATGATGAATATGTTTCAAGAAATGTTACTGCAGCTTCAGCCTATAGCGCCAGAAAAACAATACTTGAAACAGCCTAGATCCTTATTTCTGGTTTCACAGGAAACCTAAGGAGCTTGTGGCATAATCAACTGACTGAACAAGATAGATATTGCATCTTGATTGCTACAAGAATAGTTGTCAAAATAGAAAACGCTTCTACCCCTATCCAGGTTGAAGAACCAGATATGGTCAATCAGTTGGTCTACACAATGACAAAACATTTCATTGGTAGCACCCAAATTCATTTCAATCTTGTGATTGAATCCCTCCTTGGATTAAGATGTCACAAGATGAGTCGGTACAAATGGTATAAAGATACTTTCATGGCACGCCTTTATACCCTGACAACTTGCGGAGCTGACATCTGGAAGCAAAAGTTTGTCGAAGGACTATCGCACTACATTTCTCAAAAATTCTATCAAACAGTAGCAACTAATTCTGTTACCAAGCAAATAGTCTGAGCTGAATTAACCTACAGAGATATATCAGCCACAATTCAAGCAATATGCATTAATCTCTATACTGAGAATAAGCATACAACAAAGGTGATCAAAGATTCCGACTATCGTAAGGAATTGGACACCTTTTGCAAGCAATACGGTCTCAGCCAAGGATCGAAGGAAGAAAAGAAGAAAAATAAAAAATCATCTTCCAAGCAACTCTTTAGCCGTAGCAAAGCTAAAGGTCCTGAATTTCCTAGAAGAAAAAGGAAATACTACTATAGAAATAAAGGCAAAAGGCATTATTCCTCAAAGACCAACAACGTGTGCTTTAAATGTAACCGAAAAGGTCATTTTGCCAATCGTTGTCCCTTGAAAGACAAAATCAATGCTCTGACTATGGACGAAGAGACCAGACGATCTCTTCTCTACGCCATAGATCAAATAATGATACCTCTTCAGAAACTGATTCTTCTACTGAAGAATAAGGTATCAACATTCTCAACGATGAAGGATCCTCTAGTGAAGATGCCTTCTACTCCCAAAGCGACTCAAGCGATGACGAAGAAGCAATCTCCTGCATAGGAAAATGTGGCAGTAAATGCTCCGGTCATATAAATGTCATCACAAAAGATCAAGAAACTCTTTTTGATCTTATCGAACAACCACCTGATGAGAATTCAAAATGAACCTGCCTTCTGAAACTCAGACAGAGTGTAGAAGAGCAGAATTCTCCAAAGGCAATTCAAAGTCCAATTATCTACTCGCTTCAAGATATTCTGAATCGAACCAAAGGGGAGGCAAAAAAGCCTATTCAAGTAGAAGACTTTCAAAGAAAAGTTGCAGACAACAAGCAACGTCTCACACATCTTGAACAAGCCTTCCAGGTATTCCAAGAAATTCAAATTCTAAAAGAAGCCCCTGGATCTTCCTCAACCAATCCTGAAAGACAACTTACAGGAAAAGCACTACTGATTGAAGCGCCCGGTGAAACCAGCAGTATCAACTATATCAGCAAAGTCCATAATAAAAAATGAATGTAAAAAATAGTCTTTAAAGTTAAAGACTTTCAACTCGAGGCTCTCGCCCTCATTGATTCAGGAGTAGATCAAAATGTCATACAAGAAGGACTCGTTCCCTCTAGATACTTTGAAAAAACAAAGGAGTCTTTTAGTGGAGCCAATGGAAATCCCCTCAATATCCAGTTCAAATTATCAAAGGTGCACATTTGCAAAGGAGACGTGTGCCTCGTCAACA
The DNA here is from genome assembly GCA_037974545.1 of Cucumis variabilis. Taxonomy (NCBI): domain Eukaryota; kingdom Viridiplantae; phylum Streptophyta; class Magnoliopsida; order Cucurbitales; family Cucurbitaceae; genus Cucumis; species Cucumis variabilis. Next base: position 7,732 of record JBBPDI010094943.1, on the reverse strand, counting down.
TGTTCATTTTGGTTAAAAACCTTAATGAAGGAATTATTTTAGGAACTCCATTCCTAACCCATTTATATCCTTTTCATGTCATCGACAAAGATACAATCTCAAAGAAGTTCGACAAAGAGATTACTTTCGAGTTTACTCGCCCAGTAACTCTTAAGTACATTTTAAATATTGAAGAAGAAATTCATTAATTCATTAATTATATCGCTAGAAAAGAAAAACAAATTGAATTCCTTCAAGACGAAGTCAAGACTTGTAAGTTGGCTTCTCAGATAAACAAGTCATCCATTCAACTCAAAATCCAGAGCTTTCAAAAGAAACTTGAAAAAAAAGTATGTTCAAATCTTCCAAATATCTTTTGGGATCGAAAAAAACACATGGTAACCCTACCATATGTTAATGATTTCAAAGAAGATCAAATTCCCACTAAGGCTCGGCCCATTCAAATGAGTAAAGATCTGGCCAAAATTTGTATAAATGAAATAACAGATCTTCTAAAAAGGGGACTTATCAGCCCATCCAAAAGCCTATGGCATGTTCGGCCTTTTATGTCAACAACCAGGCCAAAAAAGAACGTGGTGTCCTAAGACTTGTTATCAATTACAAGCCCCTCAACAATGTTCTCAAATGGATTAGGTATCCAATTCCAAATCGCCAAGACTTGCTGAAAAGAATTGCTCTAGCAAAAGTCTCTCAAAATTTGATATGAAGTCTTAGTTGATTCTAAATTTGCTGAGATTACTCATGTTCCTGACAAAAATGATCCGTTAAAGATCATTTAATTAAAGCTGAGAATTTTTCGTGTCCTCACACCATCTTTTTGGAAACAAGGGATGTTCGTAGGTAAGAAATTTTCTAATCCTTTCAAACCTCCATCATACAACTACCGTGACTACACCAAGGCATGGTACTTAGTATTTTGGCTTCAAGCTTATAACCATTCATGGTTTGTGACATTCTGTAAGCAAGCTTACAAGATGCACTTTCCAAATTGGTTTCAAAACTGGTGGATGTACTTTGGACTTTCTGAAGAAATTTTTCTAGTAGAAGTTCAACGTTCATATCATCACTTCGAACAGAGTATCTATTCGTCTCCTCTTTCCAAGACGTTTAGATTCGCTTTGTATTTTCAAATATCTTGGATCTTTCGCTGGAATTTCCAGTTAGGTCCATCAGGAAACTTCAAAGCCCCAAGAAAATCCCTCAGGATCAAATGGTGGGAAAAATTCAACTACTCTCATCTTGAAGTCAACAAGATGAAAGATTGGTTTAAGGCCAATATTCATCTCCAAGACATGACCAGACAAGAGGATGAAGCCTTCCTCCTAACAAGGAACGCAGTCATGTCAACCCTTGCCGGAGCAAGTACACAACAAGAATTCAATACTGTTATCAAAAACATCGTTGTAAACCTCTCAAACGACAATGATGATATCTAGGCAAAAGCCCTTTCTCCTGCCTCAGTCAACGATGATGTCTTGAACAACGATGTGGTCGTCGATTATGATCCATTCGATGGTTACGACATTAACGACCCATTTTTGGACACTCAACCTTATTAGTCCAAATCTGCGGTTTTTCAAAACCTACTTTTCAAGTGTATTTATTTAAATATTTATAAATTTATGTAAATTAATTTGTTTCAATTTCTCCCATTTAACAGTCTGCTAATTCTAGTATTTTCACAAAGAAGCATTTGAAAGATGAGACTCCATGACAGAGATGACATACTTCTGAAGAGGATTCACCAACCTCAGGCGACGCAATTAGCGTTATGGATTAACTCTGAATGAGATTATTTCCAAGAGGATTCCTATATCTCACTGCACTGAAATCATGTGATGGGGATGGGTGCTTTTGTGGCATCAAGGTGGGGTAGCTGAAGTAAGACCACCAGCAAAGCCGTTTAATTCACAAAGCATGAAATCACGCTTATACGATCGATATGTTAGGAATCTTAATCCACACCAATCAGAAGACAATCGGGTAACGTCATTATCTTCTCCAACAAGTCTTCAAATAAAGAAATTAATATTAGCAGACATATTACATCCATCTTTAATTGTTTTCTTTCTTGATAAGAATTAGTGGGGGTCCTGTCCACAAATCTTATCGTATATTCTATTTTGGCAAAAAGAAGATAAGATTATCAGAAAAAGCCAAAATAGGGGTCCTGTCTTGTCGATCATTCTGAAAATCTTTTATACTGTACTTAATTATTGTTGGAACGACTGTAAAGACAATAGTGAAAATTAATAATTGCAAGTCAATTATTAGTCATTAGTTTTCACTATAAATAGCAGCGCTTTAAGACTATAATAATTAATAATTGACTTATCGTATAATAATAAGAACAATAAGAATAATAAGAGTAACAACAACAACAACAACAACAACAACAACAACAACAACAACAATAATAATAATAACAACAACAATAACAATAAGAATAACAATAAGAATAATAACAATAATAATAATAATAACAATAAGAACAACAATAACAATAAGAATAATAACAATAACAATAACAACAACAACAACAACAACAGCAACAACAACAACAACAACAACAACAACAACAATAATAACAACAACAATAATAATAATAATTATTATTATTATTATTATTATTATTATTATAATTATTGTAATTATTATAATAATTATAATAATAATAATAATTATAATAATTATTATAAGAACTATCAACAACAACAACAACAACAACAACAACAACAACAACAACAACAACAACAACATTGTTATTATTATTATTGTTATTATTATAGTCATCTCATGTCTATGATGTTTATGGTATGCTACATGCTATGTTTCTGTTAACTTTGTCTATTAAGATTATACCTATACGGGTGTCCCTCGGGATCACCACCTTTTGTAACGTGTGTGTTTAACGAAACCACCATTCTGTCTTGATAACTTTTATAACTTTTATGAGTGGTTCGACGGAGTCATTTACAACTCGAATAGGTGTTCCTTTGGGTCACCGATAGATGAGAGTGTTTGTTCGAGATCAGTAGATTTGTGTGTTCCATTAGACACATGATAGTTTTGCTCTTTACTAAAACAGTTTATCCTTTGTTGTAAAAGATATATAGCTAAATTTGTTAGTTTTAACTTCTGATTTAACTAGAGTTTTAATTAAGAGTCATAAGAAAGTCTATAAATACCTTGTATCACTTTGATATTTGATGATGAAAAATAGAACTGAAATAATATCTTGCTCCCAAGCACAGTGGACGTAGGCACTTTCGGAACCACTCTAAAATCCTGTGTGTTCATCTTCTCCTTACTCCACACTTTATCATCTCTTTATTTCACCATCTTCTAAATGAAAGCTCCAAAGATCAGATCCCAGAAAAATATAGTAAAGAAAGAAAGAAGAAGAAGAAAGTCTTGGAGAGGATTTCTTTAATGTCCTGTTATCAACATCTACATGCAAAGTGAAAAGAAAGGGAAAATAAAAGACAAATGGTGAGAGAACCTACCATTACATGCAAATAGGTGGTTTCTTTGTATCCATACACGTGGCTTCCCCTACAAATTGGTATCAGAGCCTGCAAAAAGATTTAAGAAAGCTCCAAGAATCACGTTCTTGATTTCAAGAAACTCAAAGATGGCAGTAGCAAGGTATGATATTGAGAAGTTTGATGGTAAGAGAGATTTTACCTTATGGAAAGCTAAGATCAAAGCAATAGTCGACCAACAAAAGACATTGAAAGCCCTCACAGATCTAGAAAAGCAACAAAAACAATTACTTAAGAAGATAAAGAAACTATGAAGAATGCAGCCTATGGTGCCATAGTTTTAAACCTAAGTGATAATGTTCTTAGGGAAGTCATTGGTGAAGAAACAACTTATGGAATATGGACAAAATTGGATGAAATCTCAAGTCCAAAGATCTACCTAATCGTGCATACATAAGGGAGAGGAACTTTACCTTCAAGATGGATGACAACAAATCTTTGACAAAAAATCTTGGAGAATCCAAGAAGCTATCTTCAAATTTCAAAGAATTGGGAGACAAGATTGGTGATGAAAATGAATCGTTTATTCTACTTAACTCACTTTCAGAAGCATACAAAGAAATAAAGATGGCTCTCAAATATGGAAGGCAAAAAATCACCACAGACGATGTTATTTCAGCAATAAAAACCAGAGAACTAAAGCTCAATTCACAGAAAAGAGATCAAACAAATGGTAAAAGTTTGTTCTCAAAAGGAAAGAGCAAAAGCAACTAAAAAAAACACAAGAATAAAAAATAAATAAATCAAAGCTTGAATGCACATTTTGTCACAAGAAGGGACATCTCAGACAATATTGTTTCTTCCTAAAGAAAAAAGCAAAATTGAAAGAAGCAAAAAGAAAAACAATAAGAAGAACCCAAGGCAGAAGCATCAGTAGTAAAACAATCCTCGTTTGTGTATTCAAATGCCTTAACCATCTCAAAAAATTCAATTCCAACATAAGGTAATAAAGATACTCATGATTGGGTACTTGATTTAGGGTGTTCATTCCGTATGACACCATTAAAGGGATGGTTTACAACATACGAAGTGTGGAATGGAGGCCTAGTATACATGGAAAATGATAGTGCTTGCAGGATAGTAGACATTGGATCTGTTACACTTAAATTCAAATATGGGACAACAACACTTCTTAGGAATGTGAGGCATGTTCCATCCTTGAAAATAAATCTAATTCCCTTGGCATGCTAGACTCCATAGGTTGTGAATACAAGGGCTCTGCTGGAAGGTTTGAAATATTAAAAGACTCCAAGGTTGTTCTTGTTGGCTTAAAAATCAATGGATTTTTTCTTATAAAAGAAGTGTCCATTAATCATGTTGCCCTAATTGTTTCTGATGATATGCTGACTAAAGAGGATTTGTGGCATAGAAGACTTTCTCATATAAGTGGAAAGGGATTGAAAATGTTGTTAGAACAGGGGATCCTTCCTAAAGGAGTGACTGAAAAACTTTCTTTCTGTGAGCATTGTGTAGTTGGCAAGTCTACAAGATAAAGTTTTCAAACGGCTAATCACAACACAAAGATATCCTAGACTACATTCATTTCGACATATGGGGTCCCTAACAAATACCATCTTTAAATAATTCCAAGTATTTTCTAACCTTTACTAATAATTACTCTAGAAAAAGTTGGGTTTATTTTTTAAAGTCTAAAGACCAAAATCTAGGACAATTTAAAGAATGGAAAATCATGGTAGAAAAACAAACTTCTAAACAAGTTAAATGTTTAAGAGCTGATAATGGTTTAGAATTTTGTAGTGAGGAATTCAATAACTTTTGTAAAGGACATGGAATAATGAGGCATAAGACTATTATATATACCCCTCAACAAAATGGTGTTGCTAAAAGGTTAAATAGAACCATAATGGATAAGGTTAGATGTCAAATGTCTAATGGTTTAATTCCAAAAAAATTTTGGGCAAAAGTTGCTTCTTATACTGTTTACACCATTAATAGGTGCCTTTCTCACTCTACAAACTTCCTCACCTGAAGAAAAATGGCCTAAACATCCCCCTAATTTACAAAACCTTAGAATCTTTAGTTGTATAGGATTTGTCCATCAAAGTTAGGGAAAATTTAAACCTAGAGCTATAAAATGTATGTTCCTAGGTTTTATAGAGGGAGTTAAAGGGTTTAGAATGTGGCATCCTATAGAAAAAAGATGTATAACTAGTAGAGATGTGGTTTTTAAGGAAGATACTATGTTTATGCTTGATAACCTAATGAAAAATTTGATTCAAATTATAAACCAAATGAGATTAAGGTGGAGCTAGCACCCACCAAACCATGAATCAAATAAACTTCCTACTACCATTGAGGAAGAAACAGAATCTAGAATCAATCTACCACCTACTCTAGAAGAAGTTACTTAAGAAGAAGAAGATTTATCAAACTATTCTTTGGCTAGAGATAGACAAAGAAGGACTATTGTTCCTCCTTTTAGATACAGTGAAGCAAATTTTGTAAATTTTACCCTAAATGATATGAATCATCTAAGTGATGATGAACCAAAAATATTTGATGAGGCAGTGAGCTGCCCTAATGCTAGAGATTGGATAAATGTCATGAATGATGAAATGGAATCTCTCACTATCAATAATACATGGACTTTGTGATGCTACCTAGAAATTGTAAGACCACATCCTGCAAATGGATTTATAAACTTAAAAAAGGAGTTCCCAATCTTCAACCTCCTAGATATAAAACTAGGCTTGTAGCCAAAGGCTTTACACAAAGGGAAATAATTGACTACAATGAAATATTTTCACCAGTTGTAAAACAAACCTCCATAAGAATGCTTTTTTCGTTAGTTGTTCAAGAAGATTTAGAACTTGAACAACTTGATGTTAAAACAACATTTCTACATGGTGATCTGAATGAAGACTTATACATGAACCAACCACAATACATTGAAAAAGGTAAAGAAGATCATGTATGTTATCATAAAAAGTCCATCTTTGGTCTAAAACAATCACCAAGGTGGTGGTACAAAAGGTTTGATGATTTTATCTCTAAAATTGGTTTTAATAAAAGTTCCTATGACAACTATGCATTTATAAGTTCAAATGCCTATTCTTTTAAGGTTTACTTACTCTTGTATGTAGATGATATGCTGCTTGTAGAAAAATAAAAAATTGATATTAAAAGAGTAAAGACAGCCTTGAAGGAAGAATTTGATATGAAGGAACATGGAGAATCTAAGAGAATTCTAGGCATTGACATCACAAGAGAAATAACAAAGAAATTTCTAACAATTGATCAAAGTAACTACTGCTATAAGATATTTAAAAGGTTTAATATGTTAGATGCCAAGCAAGTTGTAATTCCTCTTGCACAACACTTCAAACTATCAGCTGCAAACTGTCCAAATCCAAAAGATCCCAACCATGTTAAATACATGGTGAACGTCTTCTACTCACAAGTGATAGGGAGTATAATGTACCTAATGATTTCTACTAGGCCTGATCTATCTTACTCTTCTAGTTTAATTAGCAGGTACATGGCTAACCCAGGTAAAAGGCATTGAGAAGCAGCCAAATGGATCCTTAGGTACCCAAAAGGATTTATGAATGCTCAATTAATCTATAAAATATGTCCTAAAGAACTGTTTGAGCATTATGGTTTTGTAGATTTTGACTATGCAGCGGATGTGGACAAGAGAAGGTCACTTACAGGATATTGTTGAAGTGATAAAAGGCCCTATGGCAGCAGAAAAATTAAAGAACCATTACTCAATTAAATTTTTGGAATCTTAAAATATCGGTACATTGGCAAAATTAGAATCAAAATTCTAAATAAAATTAAGCATGTTTTTTATTTAAGAGATACAGAGAACTTACTTTTGTTGATATCTCTAAATTTGCAAACCACCGAATTGGAACACCACTCGTCAGAGACCTTCCTATCCTCTGGGATGAGATTGGTTTGTGGGAACCAATTGGAATGGGAAAACGTATAAAGATTTTTAGAGAAACTTTTTTTTTTTTGCAGAGAGAAAAAAGCCTTACTTTTTTCTTAATGAATTCGTTAAAGAAAACTATTTTCTTCTACATATTTATAACTATCTTTCCTTATTGGAATAGGAAAAGGAGTAGGAGAAAATTACGAGATTTTTTTTATTAAATCTACTAATTAATTAACAATTAATCAATTAGTTAATAATTAATTAAATCATATTTAATTAATAT
>JBBPDI010094933.1:0-11481 GCA_037974545.1 Cucumis variabilis | reverse complement strand
ACATAAACACTTATACATAACCCTAAACATATATATTTACATATACACATACACATAACACCCAAATGTGAAAAAAAATCGAACAAAACGACCTCAAGATGACGAGCGGCAATGGACGGCAGACGGACGAATGGATGGTGGAAGCTCAATCGATTTCTCCTTCTTCTTTTTCAATCGATTCCTCTCGGCAATGGTCTCCCAAACGATTTCTGTGTTGAAATAGCCGGGACTTTCCACAACGTCTTCAAAAATGTCGCAGAAGGACTGTAACGACGATGCCACATTACGAAAAGTGGACACAACGAATTTATTTCCATTCCACTTTCCACGACGTGGTTAGTCGTGACGTGCAGATTAGGGGGAATCTGCGACGCGAGGAGTCACCACGTCGCAAAAATGGACACAAGGTATTAATTTGTGTTCCACTTTCTACGGTGTGGAAAGGCGTGACATCATGGATTATTGGGAATCCGAGATGTGTGGAGTCACTACGTCGTAGAAAGTGGGCACGAAAACCAAACGTTTCCACTTTCCGTGACGTGGGTGACACGATGTCGCAAATTCTTAATAATCCACAACGTCACAACGCGGTTTCCTTTACCAGCATAATAAATTCATTTTATCTTCTGCTGCATGATGTTGCGGATTATTGGGAATCCGTGACGTCGCGTCATCCACGTAGCGGAAAGTGGAAATGTTTAGTTTTCGTACCCACTTTCCGCGATGTGGTGACTCCGCACGTCGTGGATTCCCAATAATCCACCATGTCACGTCTCTCTACGCCGCAAAAAATTTAATATAAAAGATATATTTTTACATACCGCGATGTGGTTAGGCGCGACGTCGCGGATTATTGAGAATCTGCGACATTGATAAGGTACGTCCAAAAAATTGGTTTAAGTGACGTACGTTTAAGCGACGTATTTTCTGGCATCGTGATAAATACTATTTCTTATAGAGCTAATACCAATTGGTGTGAAACCAAAGAATTTTGTTTTTTGTATGAATATTTTTCCTCTCAATGTGAGAGAAAGTACTTTATTTATAAGAAAAATAGTTGGTTACATAGTAACCAACTAGGTAGTTAACTAACAATGAATTAAAGCATAATAGTAAAATATAACAGAATCTAACTAATAGTAAATTAAGGTAGAAGCTAAAGACACTTTACATCAGTTTTTGGAGCTACATTTTGATGGATGTGAAAAATGTATTCCTCAATGGAAACATTGATGAGATGATTTAAATGGTACAACCAAAAAATATTTTGACTGGTAATTAAAAGTTTGTGGCGTGCAAATTGAAGAAATTCATTTATGGTCTCCAAGCAAGCCTTTCATCAATGGTATCAAAATTCCAAGTAATTACCTCCATTGGTTTTTATTGAAAGAAGAGACAAAAAGCACACAATAATTTACGTGAAAATTCAAGTGTCGGAAGAAAAATCATGATTGTTTGTTGTTATTATTTTCTAATAAATAACACAATAGGTACAAGGGAGAATACATAGAATTTACCAGGGAATAAAAAAAGGAAAAGATTTAGGAATTAAGGAAAATATTTTCATAATCTTTCCTTAAATATTCTAAGATTCTAACACTCTCCTTCAAGTTTGGACGTAAGTATCAATGAGGCCCAACTTGCTAACACAAAAGTTGAAGTTTGGTCTGAGAAGCCGCTTGGTAAGAACATTAACAACCTGTTGACTCGAAGGGATGTACAGAATGCATATGCTTCCACTATGAAGTCTTTCTTTAATGAAATGTTGATCAATCTCGACATGTTTAGATCTATTGTGTTGAACAAGCTTGTTAGCAATTCTAATAGCGACTTTATTATCACAGAAAATCTTCAATGGTGTCTCACATTCCTGATGAAGATCTGATAGGACTTTCTGGAGCCAAACTTCCTCACATATTCCCAAACTCATAGCTCTATGACCTTGGTGCTACTTCTGGCCACAACACTTTGCTTCTTACTCCTCTAAGTTAGAAGATTATCTCAAACAAAGGTACAATAATCTGAGGTAGGCTTTCTGTCAACAACAGATCCTGTTCGATCCGAGTCAATATATGCCTTAATAGTCTTTGTGTCTGTTTTTCTAAACATCAGCCCTTTACCACGGGTTGATTTATAGTATCTAAAAATTATGTTGATAGATTTCATGTGATCCTTATAAGGAGCCTACATAAACTGGCTCACAACACACGTGGCAAAGGAAATATCAGGACGAGTATGGAATAAATAAATTAATTTGTCCACTAGGCGCTAATATTGTTCTTTATCAACTGGAACTTAATGACCGGAGTTTTTTAGTTTATAGTTGAATTTAATAGGAGTGTCAGCAGGACGACATCTCAACATACTTGTCTCGGTTGGCTAATCAAGGATGTATTTTCTCTAAGACACGAAGATACCTTCTTTAGATCTGGTCACCTCTATTCCAAGGAAATATTTCAGATTTCCCAAATCCTTCATTTCAAATTCATCACCCATTCTCTGCTTTAGTTGACTCATTTCTGCTTGATCATCTCTAGTCAAAACAATGTCATCCACATAAACTATTAGGAAAGCAATCTTCCTTGTCTTGGAAATCTTTGTAAATAAAGTATGATTAAAGTGCCCCTAACTATACCCTTGGGACATGACAAAGGTAGTGAAGTAAAACCATGCTCTCGAAGACTGTTTCAGATCATATAGGGATTTTTGGAGTTTACACACCTGCTAAACAAACTGGACTTCAAATGCAGGTGGGGGCTCATATAGACTTTCTCCCAAGGTCTCCAATCAGAAAAGCATTCTTAACATCCAGCTGGTATAAAGGCCAATCATTGTCTACAAAAACAAATAGTCGAACTCTAATAGCATTCAACTTAACAACTAGAGAAAAAGTTTCTGAATAGTCGATACCATAGGTTTGAGTAAATCTCTTTACAACTAACCTTACCTTGTGTTTGTCAAGAGCACCATCTGCTTTTTCTTTGAGAGAGAACACTCATTTGGATCCCACATTTTTGTGCCCCTTGGGTAGAATACAAAGGTCCTCAGTTCTATTCTTTTCAAGAGTTTTCATCTCTTCCATGACAACATTTTTCCATGCAAGGCTTCCTATAAAAGCTCTAAACTGTGGAGAGAGATTATCATAGAAAACATAGTTGTAAATGGAGTGTTTAGTACAAGACCTAGTACCTTTTCTCAGAGCAATAGAAATGTCAAGAGAGGGATCATACTCATCAAGTTTCCCTGTATGACCCTGTTCAACTTCATTATTACTAGTTTCTATTCTGACTTCAATCTTATCACCACTGTTCTTTTCTTTCACATTTTCAAGAACATCAACATTAAACCTGTTATTCTCACTTATCGTATTATTAGTACAAGGTTCAGTAGGATTTTCTATACCTTGATCTTGAGGAGGCTAAGAGTCTTAGACTGGAGCCGGTGGTTGACTAGTAGGGGCTCGACTTCCTTTTTAAGATTTCTCCTGTAATACATTTTTCAGGAAACTTAGTTTGTGGGTAGGACTATGGGATGGGGATCGATGTCAGACATGATACTAGAAGTAGGTTCGATAAATTCAAAGGTTTTGTGAGACTCTTCACTCACACTATTCCCTTGAAGATAGCTAACAGGAAAGTAAGGTCGATCCTCATAAAAAGTAACATCCATAGTGACAAAGTATTTCCTGGACAGAGGGTGAAAACATTTACAACCATGCTGGTGAATGGGATACCCAACAAACACATATGTCTGAGCTTGAGGGGTAAATTTGGTCTGATTAGGACCAAAATTATGGACATAAGTGGTACATCCAAACACATGTAGAGGAACCTTATAAATTAGACGATTAGAGGGGTAAGACTCCTTAAGACAATCTAAGGGAGTTTAAAGGTGGAGAATACAACAAGAAGACATTCTATTGATTAAATGAGTTATTGTAAGAATAGCATCTCTCCATATGTATGAAGGAAGGAAAGTGGATAGCATAAGGGAATGGGCTACTTCCAGAAGGTGAGGACTTTTTCGCTCGATCACTCCATTTTGTTGAGGAGTGTAGGCACACAAGTTTTGATGAACAAGCCCTTTGGATGCTAGAAATTCACTAAGGTTATGGTTTTGAAATTTCCAACCATTATCACTTTGAAGAATAGCAATTTGTTGATGGAATTATGTTTCAATGGTGTGATAGAAATTTTGAAAAATAGAGGTAATCTCAGATTTATCGGTGATAAGGTAGACTCATGTACGACGGGTATGATCATCAATGAAGGTTAGGAACCACTGTTTTTCAGATGAGATTGTTATCTTGGATGGTCCCTAAACATCACTATAAACAAGAGTGAAGGATTGTGTTGGTTTGTATGGTTGTGAAGGAAAAGAAACTCGATGTTGTTTGGCTTCAATACATGCATCACAAGATAAGGTAGACACATGTATTTAAGAGAAGAGATGTGGAAATAAATGTTTCATATATTAAAAATTAGGGTGGTCTAAAGGAAAATGTCACAACATATAGTCTTGTTCAGAACTAGTGAAATATAGGAAGATAAAACACTAGTCCTAGAAATGCTACTAGCAGAGGTATCGTCATCAAGGAGGTAGAGTCCCCTACTATATCGAGCATTACCAATCATCTTCCTCGAGCTCAACTCGTAAGTAATCTTGCTTATAGAAAGCAAATTATAAGAAAGTCTGGACACATACAAAACATTATGTAAATAGAGCCTTGCATAGGGAGAAATCTTCCCCTTTCTAGCAATGGGGGTCAAGGAGTCATCTACAGTTCTAATTGTCTCTTTGCCAATACAAGGAATATAAGACACAAAATGTTCAGAGGATCCAGTTAAATAATCTGTGGCGCCAGAATCCAGAATCCAGGGGTTCTTTCCATCAACACTAATAAGACTGAAGGAGTGAGGTATACTTGATTGGACAATAGCTCCTAAAATAGTAGGACTGGATCGGTCTGGTTCCCATGTAGATCAAATTGTTGATAAGGTCCAACAAACTCACTCACAGACATCCGCTCTGTGTTTTGTTTGTCGTTGGAAGGGCATTTTTACCTCCTAGGAGACGACCATGTAACTTCAAACACTGTTCTTTGGTATGCCATTATTTTTTGCAATGCTCACAGACAAGAATTGGTTTTCCATTATGCTTGTCACTGCCACTGTTAGAGGACCTCGCACTAAAAGCAGCAGAGTTAATAGTAGGAGTTATAGAAATATTCATAGCACTTGTGCGACCTTCCTTGAGACGGATTTCATAATAGACTTCCATCAGGGAGGGAATCGGTCTCTGACCTAGTATATGCCTTCAAACTACATCAAACTTAGGATTAAGACTAGCAAGAAAGTCATAAATCATGTCATTCTCTTCAATTCTAAAGTACTACGCACCATCAGGAGGATCACACCAAACTAGTTCTCTGCATAGGTCCATTTCCTTCCAGATAAGAGAAAGCTTATTAAAAATGGATGTGACATCCATGGTTCCTTGCTTGTATTCATGAATTTGCTTCTTCGGCGTGTACAGGCAAGGCATTCTAACGTTTGAAGTAAAGTTTATGGGTCGTGTCCCAAATATCTTTGGTTGTTTAACAAATAGTAACGACTTTCCAATATGAGGTTCCATACTACTGATCAATAACCGAAGAATAGAGTCCTCCATCTTTTAGTATCGTTCCTGTGGGTCGCTCCATCGGAGATGAGGTATTTCCCCTGTCAGAAAACTAAATTTATGTCGTCCTTCAAAGACTATCTTCACTGACTGAGACCATGAGAAATAGTTATTGTTATTCAACTTTTCTTTTGAAAGATGATACGCTAAAGACTGAGTCACTGTATTAGTCACATAAGGAAAGGATAAATTAGGGAACGAGTTTATCGGATTCTCAAAATACATCGATACAGAAACATTGGATGTCGTTCCTAAGGTAGCCTCAAGTGCTGCTATTTATTGTCGAATCCCTTCAAGTTGCTGTTGAGTTATTCCCGAGGACGCTTTCACATTAGGTTTGAAATGTGCTGAAGATTCACCAACCTCAAATGTATAATGAATTTGAGGATTCTTAACACCGGAATGATAACTTGGGTCAATACGTGATAGGGTATACAAATTTGATGGTAGAAGCGGTGGTGGTCGATCGAAATTAGGTAACAGTACATAAATCAGGGCATGGAGAGTAATATAGGTCGTAAATGAAGAAAAGGATTGCACAGATGAGATGGGCGACACTGTTTGAGGAGGAAAAATCGATGCGTGCAACTCCAGCGATGGCACGTGAGGCATGTTTGATTGCACAAACGACTGCAGAACTGACAGAAATTTATTTTTAGACATTTTCTGTAGGCAGTTGAACCATTTGTCCATAGCAACACTCATCCGAGCATTAACGACAACGACGACAGTGGCACTAAAACTATGGTTGTCTCTTTTATTTGATTTCCATCATCGATTATGTTTTCTAAGATTTCTAGGGTGTGTTCATTATCCCGCTCTAATACCATATTGAAAGAAGAGACAAAGAGCACACACCGATTTACGTAAAAATCTGAGTACCGAGAGAAAAACTACGATTGTTTGTTGTTATTATTTTTTTATGAATAATATAATAGGTACAAGGTGTAATAAATAGAATATACAAGAGAATAAAAAATTAGGAATTAAGGAAAATATTCTCATAATCTTTTCATAAATATTCTAAGATTCTAACAGTTTTGATTTGAATATAGTGGAAGATTGAGTATATCACAATTTCAATAGAATTAAATCTATCTTTTCGATGTTATATGTCGATGACACACGCATAGAAATTAGTGATGTTTTTTTTTGTATTGAAATATTGTGGGATCATTCTCAAGGACTTTTGACATTATCACAAAAGAATTATATCAAAAAGATTTTAAGTAGATTTGACATAATATATTGTGTAGTAAAACATGTCTTTATCGCTAAAAGTGATAAATTTCATTTACGCCAATGCCCCAAGATCATGTTAGAGACTAAGGAAATGCAAAAGATTCCCTATGTATCGACTATTGAAAGTCTATGCTCAAGTATGTAAGCGTACATATATTGCATTTATAGGGGTGTCAGGTAGATATATTTCATCTCGACCCCGGTGATGGATCATTGAAAAGCAACCAACCAGGTTATAAGGTATTTATAGAGAATGAAAGATTATATGCTCACTTATCGAAGATCAGAAGTTTTGTAGATCATTTGGTATTCTGATTCTGTTTATGCTATATCTTCATGTTGGTTGAAGGAGTTGTATTTTGAAAAAGTGTTAAACAAATACTTGTGGTTTCTTCTACCATAAATTTGAATTTATAGCATGTTAGGTATCCAATCACTAAGCTGTCGATAGTGGTTGGCAAAGACCACAAAAATTATTTTGTGACAATATAAGTCAACAATGATGTATTCCAATAACAACAAAAGCAATACAAAGTCAAAGCATACAAACACAAAACATCTAGTTCTAATAAAGAGTTCATAATTGTCAAATTTCTGTAAAACACATAGGAATAAACTCTATGGTGACAAATTCATTGATTGATACCTCCACTAAATTTTTTATGAGCATGTTGCTCGTATAGGTGTTAGTCAATTTTTTGATTTCATGGTTTAGTTGGAGTTTGTTATTGAGAATGTTCTTTGGCCTTAATTTATTTATAAAAAAAAATAAAGTTGATAGTTTATGTTTTATTATATGAACTTGTCTATCATGCATGTGGTTTAGCATAAAGCTTTCAAGAATGATTTCACTAAGGACTTTGGACTAGTTGGAAACAGACATGATCTAGATCACTTTGCATGAAGTTTTCATACTATGCATCCATACTTATCTATGTCATTGAATGTATCGAAACTGGTGATCAAGGAATGTTTAATACAGGAAATGGATTAGATTGAACTAAAATGGAGCTCTATTATTGAAATAACATGTTTTATGTGCTCTTAAGGTTTATATGATTTAATTATGTCAGGTACAATAATAGACATAGCCCTAGTGGAAAATTGTTAGACGAATTTAATTAAATAACAATATGTATAATTAAGATATTAGTTATGTATGTGGATTAATAAGTTATCACATTGGGTTGTTTTATTAGATTGTGCCCTATTGTGTGATCTATTTAATTAAGGCCCTAGATTCCTAATTGAGTATGGACTAATTGGATAGAAGCCTATTCTTAGGTTGATTAAGGCTTAATGGGAACCCCGAACTAGTATAATAAAGAGACTTTATGATCCCCAATCCACCAAAACAATAAGCATTAATCTTTCTTGAATCTCATCTATAGAGAAAGATGTCACCAAGGCACTTGGAGTTTTTGGTTGAGGAAGGCAATATAGTCATCTTATGGCCATCATTGACAATACAGCATGTATGGTCCTAGCTAGGGTTAATTTATTTTAAGGGTTTTAACTACTATAGCCTAAACAGGGTGCCATATTACAAGTTTGGTCTAATGTTGCCAAATTTGTCATAAATATCCTAATGGACTTCAATTTTACACAAATATATAACCCAAACGACCAAACTATCCATCCTTATTATTAATAATATGTTAAAAAAATAGAAAAATAAAATAAGAAAAGTATACCATGATTTACATTTATTAGATATCCTAGGTAAATGTAGTATGTGATTAATTCTATTATGGTAATATTATAATCAAAATTACCTCATAATTATTTTTCTTTTGGTGATTTTGTTCAAAAATTCTTCCCTCCGTCTGATCTCTCTCTCTGTTCATTCTTTCTTATTTCGTTCATATCCTTCAAAGTTTTTCGGTGAATAAGGATTTATGGTTATATACAAAATTTGTTAGAGTATATGAAAAATATATAGTATATTATGTAGTTCATGCTTCGAAAAACTTTTAGGGTATATGAAAAATATATAATATATTATGTAGTTTTCGGTCAACAAATTATGGTATATGAAAAAATATATAATATATAATGAAAATATATAGTATATTATGTAGGTATATGAAAAATATAGAACGTGGGAATAGAAATGTGAAAAATTAGTTGAAAGAGATTTCTCTAATTGTGTTGCTGATGAAATTGAATAAACGGCAAAATTGATCGATGAAAACGTAGACAGCGCCGGAAAGGTGGAAGGTGAGTTCTCTAATTGTATTGCAGATGAAATTGAATAAAGTCAATTTATAGAAATTATTTAATATAATATTACCATATTATATTCAACTTTATACCATATTAAAATTATTTCTCCAATAAATGATATCTTAATATTAAATACAAATATAAAATTGTATTATTTATTACTTTAATTATGGAAATTATAAAATAAATAATAAATATGGTATAATATGATTATGGTATTATATTATATATTTTCAAAATCAATTTTATTTATAATTCATGTAAAGGTTAAAATGGTCCTAAAAAGATAGGAAATCTTAATTAAAAGAAAAATTAAAACATGTGTAAAATCATATTTAAAGTAAGTGATTTATCTAAATATTTATTTATTTTAGAAATTTAAGTAATTATGCTAATAAACTCAACTCTGGGTTGCCAAACACTCTCTCAATATCACTCCACATATCTTACAAAAGCAAAGAAAGGAAAGGAAAAAAAAACATAAGAGAAAGGTGGTGAGATACATGAAAAAATATAAGAAGAAGAAAAGAAACATTAAAAGGATTTGGTATTAACAAAATATATATGTATATATGTACGACTTTCAAAGTATAGCTCCAATTATCTAAAAAAAAAATCCTAACAAGTCATTAAGTGATATTAGCATGACTTTCATTAAAAAGTCGAAAACTAAATTCTCCATCCTTGAAAATGTTAAAAGATTTTATACTTAATTAAATATCATTCTTAAATCCTAACACAATTGTCTCTTAATTTTCTCTAGTTTTTCCAACAATGATTAGAAGAATAAATGAAATTATATTGCCACATGTTTGTTTACGGTGATACTATTCTTAATCTAAGGTGGATAATCTTCTAAAATGCACTAAATGAACATAATTTAACTATTTGTTTTAAATACTAATCAAATTTTAAAAATGAAATATCATTCTAATTTCAATAAATTGACTGAGAATGGTAAAAAAAAAAAAAAACACAAATTTGATAAAATATTTACAATATATAACAAATTTTTTAGATTCTATCAATAATAAATGTTAATAATCACTGATATGTTTTTATAAGTGACATTGATAGATAGTGGTAAAAGTTTATGAATGATTATAATCCAAAATTTTGCTGCTTGTAAATATTTTAATTTATTTTGTTATTTTTAAAAATGTTCCTAAATTTATTACAATGTATTTATTGATTTATTTATTAATTAGTAGGTTTTATATTTTAAAATATAACCAAATAAAAATATTGAAAACTTTTTGTCAATTTAGAGTGTATAAATAAGAGTCATTTTTTTTATTTAAAAAAAATGGTATTACTCCAAACAAATGTTAATTAATACGTCTTTTTAAAACTTCTTTTTTAATTTTCAAATTGAAATTTTGATCTCTTTAGTTTAAAATCATGAATGGTAAAAAAAAAATAAACTAAAAATAATATTTGTATTTATAATTAGATAAAATAGAGGCAAATTAATTTTCATTAAAAAAAATTAGTCAATCTAAATCTCAATCTCACACAAAAGGTTTTAAAAAAACCACAAACGATAAGAAAACAAAAAAGAAGAATAACATAGTAACTTAGCTCAAGTAAGAATACATTGAAAAAAAAAAAAAAAAAAAAAAAAGAGGTAGAAAGATAAGATTGCAGTGGATGCATTTCCATAGTAGCTGAAAAAAAGTCAAATATCATAAAATTCACCCATTAAGCGACTCTTACAACTTCATTTCAAAATGTAAAAATTAATTAAACAATCAAAATAACATCATTATTTCATATAGATGAAAAAATTAAAATTTTGAAGAAAATGAAAGAGTAATAAACATATACTTTATTGAAAAAATTAGATGTTTTTTTTTTTTTTTTGATAGAATCATATCCATTGGAATATATCTATAAATTTGTACTAGATTACAATCCTTATCAAGAGAAAACAAAAATTGCCAAAATGAACTTAACATCTACATATTCCTCCCTAAGGACTGGGTTCAAATTACCCCACTCCAAATTGTACTTAACAAGAATTTTAAAAAAGAAATCATCATAAAAACTTGATTAAATAATAAATTGATAATTTATCGAAACAAAGGAAGTTTTAAATTAATAAATTAGTTGCCTTTTATAAATTTTAGTTACAAAATTTATAAACAAAATCTACCAAGTTATATAACCGTGACAAATCAAAATGGAGAAACATTCCCTGAACCCCTTTTAGATAGTATGGATTTTTTATATTTGTAAATAAGTTTAAAAAATTGACAAAAAAATGGTTGTTAATAAGCAGGCTTACCAAAAGTGAGATTGATTATGTAACAAAACATTCCTTTCTTTTTAGTG